>APFE031361962.1:0-18241 GCA_000404065.3 Pinus taeda | reverse complement strand
CCCACCATGCTCATGATGGAAGTATTGGTTAATTTAGCTGACAAAAAGTATTAATCTTAAAAAAAAAAATCTACTTTATTAAACTAATTTAATATGAAATTTTTCAAAGAAAAAATTTAACCGGCCTTTCAATTGCGAGAATTCTTCGTTGAATATGTTGTTGATAGGAATGTAGCTACTCCACAAATTCGCTCCAAGTATTTCAACGAACCTCAAAAAACCTTGATGTAATGTGAGTAATAATGATAATGGAATTTAGTATATAGGTGAAATTACGGAGATTTTTTACCGTACGGTGAATGCGGATTAATTAGTTTTAAAAAAATTTAACATGTTTATTTTTTTATGGCGATGAATAAAAATATGATAAAGCGAATATTATGGAATTGTTTTACAGCGGGGTGAATGTGGGATTAATTTGTTTCAAAATATATTATAAAAATTTAAAAAGCATTCAATCGTTTAGTAAATATTATATACTTTGACTATTAAAATAATTTAGGTAGTAGTTATAGTTTACAATATTAACTTTAATGATTTATTTCAATAAAAAATTTAGTTTACATTTTCATTAAATTGTAGAATAAAATAATGAAGAGAAATAAATCTCACAAGCTTTTCGGGGGGGAA
Organism: Pinus taeda; assembly: GCA_000404065.3. NCBI lineage: Eukaryota > Viridiplantae > Streptophyta > Pinopsida > Pinales > Pinaceae > Pinus > Pinus taeda. Next base: position 17,611 of record APFE031361962.1, on the reverse strand, counting down.
TATTTTCGCGAAACTTTTTTGGGGGGGAATTTTTGGAGGGAAAATTTCATTCTCTAAGCTATATAATATGTTTAGGAGACTCACCATTTGTATCATTCAACATCTTCTATTTGAAAGGGATGGATTATCCTGTTAGTGAAGTTTCAATTTATACAACATCAACATCTTCATCGCGTAACAACTCTATTCATATGGATGAATATAGTGGGAATTCTTCCACTATGAATAGAAAGTCAGTTCTTCCACTTAGTCCTAATCCTAAGGACTATGAGAGTAGCACTGATGAAAGAGGGGATGGAGAATTTCAAATAAATAAAGAGTCACAGATTCCACTCAGTCCAAATTTGAAGGACTATGAAAGCAGTATCAATGATGAGCTTGATGACAAATTTCAAAAGAATGGACTGTCACAGTGTCCTCTTTGTCCCAATTCTAAGGACTATGAGAGCAACAGTGATGAGGAGCATGATGGTGAAGTTCAAAAGAATGGAGTGTCAGGGTGTCCACTTAGTCCTAATTCTAAGGACTATGAGAGCAACAGTGTTGAAGAGCATGATGACGAATTTCAAAAGAATGGAGTGTCATGGTGTCCACTTAGTCCTAATTCTAAGGACTATGAGAGAAACAATGATGAAGAGCGTGATAACGAATTTCAAAAGAATGGAGTGTCAAAGTGTCCACTTAGTCCTAATTTTAAGGACTATGAGAGCAACAGTGATGAGGAGCATGATAATGAATTTCAAAAGTATGGAGTGTCACGGTGTCTAGTTAGTCCTAATTCTAAGAACTATGAGAGCAATAGTGATGAAGAGCGGGATCATGAATTTCAAAAGTATGGAGTGTCACGGTGTCTAGTTATTCCTAATTCTAAGGACTATGACAGCAGTAGTGATGAAGAGCGGGATGATGAATTTCAAAAGAATGGAGTGTCACGACCTAATTCTAAGGACTATGAGAGCAATAGTGATGAAGAGCGTGATGATGGATTTCAAAAGAATGGAGTGTCACAATGTCCTCTTAGTCCTAATTCTAAGGACTATGAGAGCAACAGTGATGAAGGACAGGATGATGCACTTAGTCCTAATTCTAATGAGTATAAAGGTAGCAGTGATGAAGGAAAGGATGATGCACTTAGTCCTAATTCTATGGACTATGAGAGTAGCACTGAAAATGCACATGAGGAAGAATATCCCATAAACGTCAAGTCAAATTTTCCATTGGGTCCAAATTCTAAGGACTATGATAGTAGCACTGAAGAGGGGAAGATGAAGAATATCCTCCAAGTCAGTATTTGAAAAGCACAACTGATCATAGTGTGGATAACGTTCCTCTTAATGATAATGAAAATCCTTATACAAATGATGCTCCAATGATGGAGATGTTGCCAAGAAATATTGTATCAAGGAGTAGGAGCAGTCCTTTTCATATCAATGCAGGATGTTCTAGTTATACAAGGGGTAGAGTAGAATATCTGACGAGAAGAAGTTCTATCAGCGCACTCATTTCAAGTGAATGTTTCCAAAAATATTGCTTGAAACATATGGATTTCAAGTTTGCATTAGAGAGTAGGAAGAGATATTTGTCAATGAATAAAAGCATGCAAAATTCATATTTAGTTGGGTGCATGCAATCTACATTGTCATGTTATGATTATCATATGAGAACTTTATTTATCTATAGAAAAACTTTCAAAATGTTTCATTTGATTGGGAATTTTCGTCTCTCGAGAATTCAAGAAAATTTGGAAAGGGATCCCACATTTTATTTTGAAGTGTTGGACACCTAATCCTAAATGGGTTAGTGTGGAAGCTGAATGGACAAAAGGAGTCCAAGAGACCTTGGGATATGAATCCCAACGGTCACAACAATGTACTATAAATGCATATCTCCTGTTAATAAAATTGAACTCACATGATTTATCTTTCCTATTGTTCTTGCTCCCATGTGTGTTTAACATGGTATCAGAGCAGGCGTATTCCTGCCCTGCATAATTATTTTTGAGCCATTTGCTTTATGGCCCTTATGTGTATGTGCAGATCATTTCATGAATATTTTCTCATGAATATTTCTTCAGCTCAATTTTAGCTGTAACCTGATTATACTGATGCTGGTGTCTGTTCTCCATAAAATTTGTTGCCCCTCTGTCTCACTGTTCAGTTCTCTGACTGTCATAAACGTTTCAAAAAGGGCGTTTCTGCTCCTACACCTCCATTGCATGAATTGCTTCAGCTGATTATACTGCACCTTCATTGATTATTCTGTGCTCAGATCTGAAATAATCTGCCTCTGCCTTATTCCAGCGCTGCCTCATAATGCATTTATCCATTCTCAGAAGCGCTGTAAGTTAAATTTTTTTCATGAATAGCACTGGTTCATGACTGACAATGCTGAGTGGTGTATTATGAATCTGCGTTGAATGCTGAGTGGTAATCACATTCAGCAGGATGATCGGATGGGCAGACCTGAATACTCCCTCTGTCTGTTCTCGCTATCCTCGTAGGCGAACTATGGCGAGCAACGAGAGATCTTGAAAATGACTGTGAACTATTAGGTGAGCAAGGCTGAAGGGCTTCATGGGGAGATGAAAAGACATCGGGCCTGCTACATTGTTCAATTCAAAGCGACAACGAGAAAGGGGTAACGGTGCTGGCTGTGGGGTAGCGTAAATGCCCTCTCCCAAAGCCTATATTTGCTCAACTGTTGCACAAAATAGCTGTTGGCTATATGTTTTGGTGGCTACCGGGAAGTCTCTCCATTTCAGCTCCGATTGTATTCAGGGTGTGTTGATGTACCGCAGGATTCCAGTCCATTCCAAATAAATCTTGGAAAGCAGCACACACGCAATCAAGCAAAGGACATGCGAGAGGAGTAAAGTTATTATCACGTATGTGATTCGTAATTATGTTTCGAACATTGAGGAAGTCGAGATCCCCTTGAAGGCTTTGCTCTATACTCCAAACCAAACTCTCCATTATGGACTCCTCCACAAAGTGTCGTTGGTAATTCAACGCCAGCAAAATGTTTTGCAACATTTTAAGCTTCGGATGGTAGGGAAGGCGCAGCAGGAGGTATTGAGCTTCGGCTGCTATGGAAGCCGCAGTAGGATGTATTGAAACACTTTACTAGATAATAATTATCATCTCATCTAGATATCTCATCTCCAATTCATTGTCCCTGCAATCGTTTCGACTGCTCTCTGGCTTAAGTATTTTACACAAATATTGTCTTTGAGGATGATTTTGGTTTCGTTTCTGATTAAAGGGAGCATAAAAACCTCATCTAAGTTTGAATCCTTGTAGTTACGTTCTGAATTCGAGATTATGATCAGGAATTGTGGTACTTACAATTTATAGCATTGATTTTGCTTTGGCATTATTACATAAATGATGTCTTCATGAGATCAATTAAACAATGTGAAGGTTCCATGTTACGTGGTGGTAGTTGTTTTACGGTGTAGAACAAGAAAACAAGTGCGCAGCGCAGACATTGGGAAACCCTTGTATATTCAGATCTTTGAGAATAAACTCGCAGCGATTTTTGATGTAGCACATGTTACAAGCAAAGACCCTTTTCCCAATCTAATATTACATCTGAAGTGTATGTTTGCAATCAGCATAGCTCTTCTATCAAAAGGATTGTTATGAGATTTGCGACTTGGTTATGAAATGATTGAAATTTTGAACTAGTGCGATGAAGCATTAATTTGTTGATATATTTCTCAAAATGGAGACTGAAAAGTATTGTTAGCCTAAGTATGATAGCTATGTTGTCGTTGATAGTTAAGAGCGGAGTTTGGACTGGCATTTATCTGTAGCTCCGTCTTTGTGAAATGGTCAAAGTGATGAGAAGATGGTTGTATGAAGAAGTGGGAGAATGAGCCGTTAGATGTGAGTTCAGCACAAGTGCAGTTCTCAAGCTCCTGAGAGCAATAAAATCCTAAATCAAATTTCTTATGTTTGGAAGAATCCCTGAAAGATTTCTGGGGATATTTTATCTCCATAGATTTGGAGTTTTAATGAAATTTTTAAGATCTGAGTAAATTTAGATCTCCTGAATGGCCGACATGTTTGATGAATATTGCGACATGCTGCACTCAGTGGTCTTTGCACTCTCAAGTCCCGGCTTGATTCAGATGAGCAGTTGATGGTCTCTACCAAACACCTTTTATTTTTTGTGTTGGATTCTTGTCGATTTGCATTGTTCTATCAGTTTGTCTTCTTTATTTGCTATGAACTTGGACAAAAGAACCTTGCTCTCAACACAGCTATAGAAGCCTGGAGATTGGTATTGGCTGGAAAATTTCAGTTGCTTGAGCAGTGGTGTTATTTTGTATAGAAACATTCCTGGTATAGTATCTCCAAGGACACTTGGCAACAAATTTTGGTATTTACTCAACATGAATCTCAAAGGCTATGATCCTCAAGGCTTGAGACTATCTGTTGGTCATAAGAGAAGTTACTCCACTGAGGAAGACACAGAAAATGACACTGGAAATTATATCAGTGCAAGGCCAGTGTGTTCAAAACAAGCTCGCTTAACCAGTTGTATCCAAATACATTAAAGAAGCAAGTTATTTGCTACATTGAAATTGGTACTCTGTCTAGTATCCTGCTACTCATCTAATAGTTGCAATTATTTATCATTTTATAGACCAATTTGTAGCTGAAGATAACATCACTTCGCTGATTATATTGGTCTGAAATGGATAGAATAGATGATGTATTGGAACTACTGAATAATTTAATACTTTCCACTGTTGATGAGATGGTTAAGATCAACAAAACCTCTCTTTCCAATATTAAAATTTGTCTCCAAAATGCACATGAGAATATTGTGTTTTTGCAGCTTGAGACAAAGCTACAGCAGGAAGAATTACAGCAGTGGAGTCATCATTCTAAACCTGTTTCTGTTCAGAACATTGAAACAGACTCCCATAAACAGCAAGTCAATAATCTTACAGTTCATTCAAATAAAGCAGCAGTTGTACATGCAGATGTAGAAACTCAATCTGCACTTCCCAAGCCCATCATCAGACCTTGGGAACAACTTGTCCCCAACAAGCACAGAACTGGTCTTGGATATGACAAGGACTTGTCCTTTCATATTCCAAACTACTCAAAGCCCATTCAGTTTCAGAGTGCTGGATTCATTCATGACAGTTCATCTACTCTTCATGACAGTTCACCTCCAGCTGTTCCAGACTCTGCCCCTCTTTCACAGCAACAACAACAACAACAACAACAACAACAACAGATTATAAAATCTCAACACTGTGATTGATTTGGCCATTTGAAAGATCACTGTTTTGATCTTCATCCATGTAAGCACTTTCATAAAGCCACCCATTCTTCACACAGATGCTTTAGAAATAAACGTCCTGCAAGAACAAAGATTCATCTTGGATGGATCGCTTCTTGGAAATGGGCATCAACAGCCAAGAAGATATTCCAATCACATGTCAGAGCTTGCTCCAGAGTGTTGAACAGTCTTGCAGTTGAGTTTTCTCCATCATCTCACCTTGTATCTGACAGGGGGGGAAATGATGGTCATCTACAAGCTTCAAAGCCACATCAAGCGAGCCTGAGCCGCAACCTGGCACACCAGTTTCAGAGTTGTATCCAGAGACAAAGATTCCCATGAACATGCCTTCAGTTGGCAATATGCGACACTTCCTCTAGCAGAAGACTCCAGCTTCTTGCCGGCTTTGGAAGAATTCCAGGAACAAAATTGAGAACACTTCCTCTAGCAGAAGACTCCAGCTTCTTGCCAGTTTTGGAAGAGTTCCAGGAATTGCTATTAAGCATTCTAGAGTTGTTGGTCATCCTTAAACCATCACAAGTTGAGACTTCCCTTTTCAGGTTGAAGTTCTCCCTTTTATGTGGGGTGAGACCTCCCTTTTATGGTTGAAGGTTTCCCTCTTTAAAATAATAGGATCACTTCCTCTAGCAGAAAAATTCAGTTTCTTGCCAGTTTTGGAAGAGTTCCGGGAACTGCACTAAGCATTCCAGTGTTGGTGGTCATCCTTAAACCAGAGCTCTTTATACCAACATTTCAGAGAGCACATTCAGCCTAGTGCTACCATGCATTTTTTGCACATTTTGTATTACAGCTCTCTTCTTGGACTCATACATAACCCTTTGGATTAAGGGGGGGAATGTTGGACACCTAATCCTAAATGGGTTAGTGTGGAAGTGGAATGGACAAAAGGAGTCCAAGAGACCTTGGGATGTGAATCCCAATGGTCACAACAATGTACTATAAATGTATATCTCCGGTTAATAAAATTGAACTCACATGATTTATCTTTCCTATTGTTCTTGCTCCCATGTGTCTTTAACATGAAGTATGTCATAAAAGACAGTTTGGGCCATTATCAAATACTGCAATGTCATGGATGAAAGATTTCTTTTCAAAGCATGGAGATTGTATGTCAAATAGAGAGACAATACATATTCCAGATAAATTTTCAAGATGAGAAATCTACAACTTATACAAAGAATATGTAGAAGGTGCTGAGGGACATGGCTGGTTTATTACATATCAATATTTTGTGAAGGTATGGAAGAAAGAATTCAACAATGTCCGTATTCGTAAGAAGAGAAGGATGGGGATTTGCAGTACATATGCTTCTCTTAAATAAAAAAGGGACAATGTGAAGGGTAAGAAAGAGGTAAGCATTCATAACTTTAACTTTTAAAATTTTATATTCATCAAGTATGAAAACATATTCTTAATGGCTTTCTTTTATGTTGTGTAGATTCAATTGTCAAAGAACTTCAGGAGCATCGTGAAAAACAAAATAATGACAGGAAAAAGTTGTACAAGCATTCAAAGAAGTGTTATGATAATCCAAATAAATATTTGGGTTTGATAATTGATGGTATGGACTAGAAGAAAACACTTTTGCCACATTTTGTTCGCACACCCAAAAATTTACAGGAGGAAAATTTTATTTAGTATCACCTGGTCGGTTGTATGGTCTTCAATGGGAAAATGTTGCCAAAGGTATACTTCACAGCTCCAAATATTCATAATGATGCAAATATGACCATAACCATAATTCATGATGTGCTTTCTCATTGGTCTGGTAATCTTCCTAAAGTTTTGTATCTACAATTGGACAACACTTGCCGTGAAAATAAAAATCAGGTTGTTTTTGGATATCTAAACATGCTTGTTGAACTGAGAATTTTTTAGAAGGTAAAGGTTGGTTTCCTTCTTGTTGGGCACACTCATGACCATATTGATCAGATGTTCAGTCGTTTTTCAGTCACATTAAGGAGGAAAGAAGCTAGGAGCTTGCCATCATTAATTGAATGTATTAAGAAATCATACATGCCAGAGCCTACTTTTGATGTGTTGGAAGAAACTATTGACATGCGAAGGTTTATTATGGGATGATATGGTGAGGAGAAATGCATTGAACAACTTAATGACATTAGCTTCCAACATCAATTTCATATCAAAAAAATTGATGGAAAAACACTAATATGGGGCAAAAAGTATTCAATTACTGTAGAATGGGCACTGTCATCAGGTTTGCAATTTTTGAAGTTCATTCCAGATCATCCAATATTTGCATCAAAAATATTGTTATTACAATCATTTGGTGAAGTTCGTAATGCACACAGACAAAATAGAGATATAAATTATTCTGATTGCCTAGAAGAAATTAAAAAATGTACTAGATATACATATGAGTACTTTAACATTGTTGATTTAGTTTGATGGGAGTCATTTTTCAATAATCAAAATGATATCATTTCAACAACAAAAAATGAAGATATACCTTTGAAAGATCCATTTACTTGGCCACAAAATGTGTCGAATGCACATGAGGAAATAAACATTGTTGAACAGCAACAATCTCAAGGTATTATTAATTCTTCACAGGCAGAGGAAAGAGAGATGTATATTGGTTCTAGAAGATCTCGTGCACAATGTGAAGCCATGGAAGGCCTTTACAGGGGTTCAGTACAGGATATTAAGGAGGGTTGCATGATCACAATGCTAGCAGATGGAGATCCCAATGGATATCCATTATGAGTTGCTAAAGTTATACAGGTTTTTACAGAAAATGAGGATGTTACAAGTGTTGAAGTACATTGGTATGCCACAAATACACACCCATTCAATTGTTTGTATAAGCCAGAGATGGTAGTTGACAAAACAAATGGTGGAAAGAGAAAAGGAAAGTGTACAAATATAAATCAATGCTGCACAAACATATTAAAATTGGAGGATGTTGACATACTTGTTTATGACTTCAATTTAACAAAGAGAGGAACTCTTCACTTCAAGACGATAGAGATTCTGAAAAGGTTGTTACCAGAAGGAACAGTGTTGAGATGGGAGTCTGCTGAAATGAGTCATAGATCTAGAAGAATTTTGAAACCTGAAATGATGGGCATGCATGTGGACTCAGATGGGACACTAGTTGATGAAAGAGAAGAATATGGAACATCTTCGTCAGCATCCAGTCACTCATTTGAAGATGTGAATTCTGATGGTGTCCAAGAAAATATCAGTGATTTTGAATAATTGTTTAAGACAGTTTATCTAATTGACGTATGCATCGTATCTTGAAATAAATTTTTTGACTTGCATATGGTGTTAAATGAGAAGTTATCAGTGATTTTCATGTTGTTGGATCATTTTACTAGAATTTTTTTTTTTTAATTTTGAAGATTGACACTAAAAAAATATCATCGCTCTAATATAATCACTTTTTCATTTTCAAGCTATATTTTGCACGAAAATTTAATTTTTCACTGCCATTTTTAAAACATGTTCAAAATTGTCTCTAAAAAAAAACATCGTTCCAATATACAAATTTTTCATTTTTAGCACTGTGTTTGAAGTTTTTTTGGCATCTTTTGGCCAAAATTCCTGTTTTGAGTGTATAGTTCCCGTTTCAAAGTTTACATTGTAGCAAGATGTAGGATGATTATTGCATGTCTTTTTTGTATCATGTAGGATGATTATTACATGTTTTTTCTGCAGGATCAGTTCATGTGGCAAGAAGAACAAGGCTTCTATTTTTCTCAGGATAATTTCTTGTCTTCTCAATGATTTTGATGAGTTCATGTGGGAAGAAGAACCAGGCTTCTATTTTTCTCAGGATAATTTCTTATCCTTTCGATGATTTTTTGTGGTTGGAAGAAAAGTACCGGATAACATTTCTTTCTGTTGGTGGTGGAATGTTGGCAATGGAATGTAGTAGCCATGTGAAGAATATACGTGTTGGCCCTGAAATGAAATAATGGTAGGGAGTAAAATGAAAAAATGAAATAGTGGTAGGGGTAAAATGAAAAGCTATGAAGAATATATGTGTTTCCCCTGAAATGAAATAGTGGTAGGGAGTAAAATATGAAATAGTGGAAGGGGGTAAAATGAAACAGTGGCAGCAGTTGCTATCAAAAATATGGCAAGTGATATGGCAAGTAGAAAGGCAAGTAGAAGTGATGGCATGGGTCATGAGCATCAAACCAAACTTTGGATAAAGGTACTAGGCTTTGTATAAAATTAACAATTAACAAAGACAAATCACAAAGGGAATCCAAACTTTGGGAAATGAGGAAAGACCATTCCCACCCCATGGGATCCACTAGGAGTGATAAAAACTTTGGACTTTGGATAAAATTAACATAGCCAAATCAAAAAGTGAATCCATACTTTGAACCCCATGGGCTCGTAGTAAAATTAACATAGCCGAATCACAAAGTGAATCCATACTTTGGACCCCATGGGCTCCACTACGAGCGATCATAACTTTGGATAAAATTAACATAGCCGAATCAGAAAATGAATGTATACTTTGCATAAAACTTATTTTAGATTGCAAATTCTACAACCCAACAATATGACCTCAAATACGAAAAATATGAAACTTCGATAAAAGAAATTGCTTTTGCAAAAACATTGGTTAAATGCATCGGTCAACGCAAATTAATATGGATTCAATGATTAATATGGATTAAATGTTGAATCGATTGCTATATACCTTGCACTGTCGTACACATGGACTGATTGCTATAGACCCTGCACTATCGTACACATGGACTAATAATTAATAGAGTTGAGATGTTGCTCAGGTAATGGATTTTGGACTTTGGATTTTTTTATCTTTTCGGAAGATATAATGATATGATATGTCCAGCTAAAATTGAAATTCTGTTTTCACAAAACCTACACTTTGTTTTAATTTTTATTTAAGCTTGTTCTCTTTAGTATTTCTTTCATCATTTTCTACTTCATCCTCAACATTTCCTCGATCAATATCTCTTCGATGTTTCCTCTATTATTATTTTTTATTTTCTTAACCATTTCCTCCATCATTTCTACATTCAACTTACCATAGAATTTATTTTTCCTTGATCAATATCTCTTCAATGTTTCCTCTATTATTATTTTTTATTTTCTTAAATTTTTCCTCCATCATTTCTACATTCAACTTACCATAGAATTTTTTTTTCCAAAACTATTTGTCCCCCAGTAAATTATAGGGAATAAATACTCCAATTAGTTTATTTCCTTCCCAATTTATATAATTAAAAATTAAAAATCTTATAGTTAAAAATTATTGTTGAGAATGCTTATAATATCTCACCCAACTTTCCCCTAGTTTGGCCATCCCTAATGCCAATATCTATGACATTCTCAAAAACCCTTCACAAAAGCCAAGCAAGCCCTAAAGGTCATGCAATGCCACATTGATTTTATAGTCAAGTGCAATAATATATTACAGATTTAAATACTTTGTGTGAGTGGAGATCAAATGAGATTTTGGGTGAAATGATATGAAAAGCAAGTTTCTTTTGCACCTGCATCAAATATGGGTTCCCTTCACAGTGTATGGTGGTTGGTTAATGTTGCATACAAGGTCACCATGCAATCTGAGCTCCAAGCTTCCCTAAGCTATGGGAAAGTGGGTATTGTGAATAATCCTCAAATCTCATTGGACAAAGTTTCTTGCATTCATTGTAATATGAATTACATGAGAATCTATGTCTGAAACCAATGCTTTTTGGTGAATGTTACTTACAATGGTGGATCCCCAATGACAATGACCATCTGTGCTGGTCGCATCTTTTCCCTTCAAGCTTGGTTTGAAGAGAATTTGTAAAATTCAAAATTCTATAAAATAATAATGAAATATGTTATGGTTACTATACTTAAAAGCATATTTTATAAGTTACTATGAGGGAAAATAAGTTAATATGAGGGAAATACGAGGGAAATGTGTAATGTCTTTTTTGCTTTATTTTTTTTTAAACAAAATTAAATATTGTTTAAATGAAAAACAATGTAGAATATAATGAAAACAAAAATAGGTACAGATATTTATTTTTTATTAAAAACATTATAAAAATTTTACTTCCAACAAATTATGAAGAAGATATGTAAGAATATTTCAATCTCACTCTTAACCATAATAAAATATTTTAATGTGAAAATAGAATATTTTTTTTATAATAGAAGAAATTATGTCATTCATTTAATTTTATTATAAAATTGATATTTTGCGTTTAACACATATTTCATTAAATTTGGAAGTATTTTATTACAAAGCTTTCAACAGAATTCGTTCTTTTGTAAATTGCCATATTAGCTTGATTCAACTTTAAAATAATTTGCATGTAATTTGAAACCAATTAGAGATCATGAATAGGTCAAACATGGGGTTGTTATGTACAATAGTATCAATACACAATAGGAGTGTGAAATCAAACTCTTATAAGAAATTGATTTAAGCTAAATCATATTAGTATGTCAAACATCCAATAAAGATATTATAGTTATGGATAACATACTAGATTCCTCGATGCTTAAATTTTATGTGTGGAAACTCTAACGCCCTTTTCCCCAACCTATGGGGGATTTGTTGATTGAATGATGGTGATGTGAGGATCTTATTGTAAATGAGAAGGATATGTGTCCCTTGCATTGCATTGAAACTAGTCTACTAAAACCTTAGTAAAATGTTCTTGTGTTCAATTTCATATGGTCCCTTTGTGCCTTTATGAAGCACTATTGAGGGGGTCATCATTCATCTTCATAGCATGTAGGCATTGATGCAGGAGCATTCAACACAAAGCGAAATTATTGTAAATAATAGACATAGGGGGTCATGCATTTGTGGAATTAGTTCCTAAATTCCAAGTCAGTTTAATATTTAGGCTTTTAAGTGTGATTAATTAGATATTCTCAAAATAAATAAATAAAACTAGGAGAGCTTTTAGGCATAAAAGAAATGGATGTGGATCATTAAGGGATAAGGACACTTTTCTATTTTAGAACAGGGAAAAAGATGGAATAAAGCCTCAAGATGCTTTTTGCCATATGTATGCATTGCATGTAGAGTTTTAGAGCTTTTAGTTGAGTGATTTTAGTTGAGTGAATAGGCCATGATTTCTCTTGTAAATAATTTATTTCTTAATTAGTTATTTCAGTGATTTATGTGCATATGTATTGTCTAGAACTTTCAGATCTTTTAACATTTATCAGGGATAATATGCTGGCTTTAATATGGATTGGAATTCGTTGAATGCTCTGTTTGGTCACATCACATAGCGATTCAGATCTTGTATGGTTTGAATTCTACGGTGATGGTTTGAAAGCTTTCATACGAGATTTAATAGTCTTATGGTCATTGTGAACTAAACAAGTTTCCACGAGAGAGATTTTAAAAGATCCTGGTTTTGCAGGCCAGCCTTGCATCAAGTGGTATCAGAGCTAGAATGCTGAGCTGAAGATGTTTTTTTTTGTTTTTGAGAACTGAAGTGTGATGAACGATTTTTAAATCTGATAAGCAAACTACACAAGCGAACAGGATTGCAGAAGAGGAAAGAAGACAAGATCATGCAAGATCTTAAGAGGTGAGATTATTTTTCTGATTTGAAATTTGTAAATGAAGTTTATGGTTGCAGAGAAGGTGGCAGTGAACCTGGCATTCAGCTGAAGGCTAGATAGGGAGGACAATTGTAGTGTCTTGAAGAAGAAGAAGGTGAGTTGAAGAGATAGCCTAGAGAGAGCAGAGGAGTGCTCAAGAGGTTCCAGAGGCAGTGAACCAATACTTAACAAAAGACTGAGTGAGGAGAGCTTGGTGAGGTAAGTTGCAGCAAGAGAGATTGCTGTTGTAGAGGCTAGTACAACTCATGGTGAGTGAGAAACTCATGAGGAAGCAATCTGCCATAGGCAGAGGGAGTTTTTCTAGAGGAAGAAGAGGTTCAGAGAAATGCCACAGAGATGAGATGACTGCAGAGGTTCAAGAAAGAGAGATTGCAGAAATAAAGGTACAATTGCAGGTACTAGAAGAATGGCTACAAGAGCGGGAAAATCGGAAACGAAAATGGATCTTTCCACTGAAGGGAAAGAGAGTGATTTGGCGACAGTCGCAGAGGAGGTTGAGGAAAATTGTGATTGCCTTGTTGAAAAAGGGACTTAGAGTTCTTGCGCCAGAGTTGGAGTTTGAAAATCCCACATGCAGATATATTAAAAGGAAAATGTTGAAGGAAGCAGTCAAGACTGAAAAATCTTGTGATTTAAAAACTAATGAGCTATGCATGTTTGTAGGTACAGAACAGGGAGATGAACAAGCTTTAGAATTTGTCCAAGAAGAGTTGAATCTGAAAGCTGTTCAGATCGATGATGAGAAAATGAAGACGAAGGAGTCTAATCAGAATGTTGGATCAGCTGATGATTGGTCAAAAGTTGTTGAAGGTATAGAAAATTGTGTGAAGTTTCCAAGTTCTACTCCTAATGAAGTTGTTGAATTGTATAGAAAACTATCTCTCCAGAGAAGAGAGTTGGAGAGGCAGAGGACTTATGTGCTGAAATATTTGCTGGAGACATCTGAACCAGAGGAAAAAGTTTCAGATGAAATTGTAGATGAAATTGCAGGTGATGAGAAAAATAATGTTGCAGAGGGACAGGAAGTTTGGGAGGCCGCAACATCCATAGTGACAGCTAGAGCAACATGTGGGGCGACAATTATGATGACGGCTGAGACAACACTGGCAGCAGCAAAATCTATGGGGCCACTCATGCCTTATATTTTTTATTCTAACATTTTTTTTGTGAGTACAGGTCTTATTGAAGATGCTGGGGAAAATATGTTAGACAAAGAAATTGAATTGATGTGGCAGATGATGATGAAGGAATTCCGGATGAGACCAACAGCAGTGAAACAAAGGAGAAGCAGCAAAAGGAAGACAACAGAAGATTGCGAGAGTCCAGCTAGTGGAGCTATGCAGCATAAAGTGTGGAGACCTGGAGAAGAAAAACAGACAAAAGCAGTGACAAAATGGAAAGTTGCAACACATGATATGGGATCCAGGCAAACATAGATCTGAACACATGATCAGGAGATCATGAAATTTTTCTACCTTGGGAGTCTAATGCAGGAGCATTCAACCCAAAGGGAAATTATTGTAAATAATAGACATAGGGGGTTATGCATTTGTGGAATTAGTTCCTAAATTCCATTCAGTCTAATATTTAGGCCTTTAAGTGTGATTTAATTAGATATTCTCAAAATAAATAAATGAGAAAATAGGAATTAGGGATATATTTTAGGCATAAAGGAGTGGATGTGGATCATTATGTGATAAGCAGGCTTTTCTATTTTAAGACAGAGAAAAGATGGAATAAAGCCACAAGATGCTTTTTCCCATATGTATGCATTGCATGTAGAGTTTAGAGCTTTTAGTTGAGTGATTTTAGATTCTGCTTAAGTTTTATAAATTATGTAGCCTCAAAGGCATTGAGAATAGAGTGAGAGAGAATGAGTGAGTATGAAGAATAAGAGGCCATGAATAGGCCATGATTTCTCTTGTAAATAATTTATTTCTTAATTATTTATTTCAGTGATTTGTGTGCATATGTATTGTCTAGAACTTTCAGAGCTTTTAACATTTATCAGGGATAATATGTTGGCTTTAATATGGATTGGAATTCGCTGAATGCTCTATTTGCTCACATCACATAGCAATTCAGCTCTTGGATGGTTTGAATTCTACGGTGATGGTTTGAAAGCTTTCATACGAGAATTAATAGTCTTATGATCACTGTGAACTAATTAAGTTTCCACGAGAGAGATTTTAAAAGATCCTGGTTTTGCAGGCCAGCCTTGCATCAGGCATCCACTATAAAAGTTATACACTGTTGATCTAGGTATTTCAAGAAGGTTAGGCACCATTGATCTATCTCCACTCAAATCGAAGTACATCAAATGAGAGTTCTTAAATGGGTATTCAATTCATTCAATTATGATGGACAATGTCACAAATTGATGTAAACAAGAAACTTTAGTGGTGACTTCTTGTAAGTAGTGGATGCAAGGGTTTTCAAATATTAGCACAATTGATGGTAGTGTGGATATTGATCTTTCCTTGTCAACATTGTCAAAACCAATAATAGTCTCTATGTAAATTTAGTGTCAACCAATTCTATGGAAAACCATTATTGACCATTACTTTCACTAAGAAGAGAAAATGATAAGCATTTTTAATGGGGAAGAAATAAATGTGAAACATAAATAATTTATTTTAGTTGAAATTTATATACGTCCCCATGTTCTTTAATTATTAAATACTTAATGTAAATACAAATAAATTATCATTAAGATATTGATTTTGAAGATTAAATATGTATTAAAATGCATTCATCTATGACACTTGATTGTTCATGTAGTCTAAATAAAGCACTTAAAGCTTATTATCAATTAATTCTAATTAGTTTTGTATAAGGTATATCTTTACTTACATTAATAGCTTTATTTCAAAAATAAATTACATTTATAAACTTATATGAATACATATAACTAAATGAAATTCAATAAATAACTTTTGAGTCTTGTTGGATTCTATGAAATTATTTTAAGCACAAATAGTTTATTTAAGAATTGAAATTTACAAAATGTTAATATTGATGGGAAAAGCATGTCATATGGTGCAAAAAGTTTAAAGGCATCCATTTATGGCCCATCTCTTGAATGAGGTTAAATACTCTACTTAATGTTCATGGTGAATTCATTAATCCATGTTTTATTAGAAAATTCATTTTCTTTACATGGTTTTTTATTCTAGAAATAGCAATTTCACATTTATACATTCATATTAAACCATATGATAGTCAAATAAAAATCAATTAATGCTTTCTTGACTTATTGAATTATATGACATGATTACATATAGGAATAATTTATTTAATAACGCATAGTTAGAAAAAGTTGTCAATTCAAAATAGAATAAATCATTTAGAACTCATAAATAATTTCTTTTAAATTATTAATTTTCTAAAAAATATATCTTTACTAACATTGAGATCTTTATTTCAAAAATAAATTCCATTTATACGTACATACATTCTAAATATAATTTAATACATACTTGTCTTGTTGGTATCTATGAGATTATTTCAATTACAAATAATTTATTTAAGAATTGAAATTTTTTCAAATGTTAATAAAGGTGGGAAAAGAAAATGCCACATGTTGCATAAAGTTTAAATACATTTATTTATGACCCGTACCTTGAAATAATGTTAACAATATACTTAACATTCATTACCAATTAATTATTCCATGTGTTGTTAGGAAAAACATTTCATATTACATGGAGTTTTATTTAAAAAAATAAAAAAGTGCCACATTTACATGCTTGATTAAACTTCATGATATGAAAATAAAACTTGATTAGTGGCTTTATATAGACCACTTAAAACTCATTATCAATTAATTATGTTTTGTTTTGTAAAATATATATATTTACTTACATTAAGAGTTACATTTAAAAAATGCATCACATTTATGAACTTTTATCAATGCAGATAGCCAAATAAAATTCTTCAAGTCATATTGGATTCTATGAAATTATTTAAGCCACAAATAAACTATTTAAGAGTTGAAAAAAACAAAATGCTAATATGGATTGGAAAATCAATGTCTTATGGTGCATAAAGTTTAAATACAACCATTTTTGACCCATCTCCTTAATGAGTCTAGATGGTGCACTTAACACATTGTTAGTTAATTATTCCATGTTTTATTAAGAAGAGAATTTTGTTTTTCATAGAGTTTTGTTTCAAAACAATACATTATGAGGTTAATACAGTCTTAAAATAAATTTTGTGATAGAAAAATAAAAGTCAATAAATGGATTCCTTATTAAATTAAATGAGATGAGATGATTGCATATACAAATAGTTGATTCAAGAATATATGAAAAAAAATATGGGTTAAAAATTGAATGCCCTGCAACTTAATGAGTAGTATTCGCTTATGAGTCATAACCCGTTAGCCTAAATAGTCCACTTAATACTTATTATCAAGAAATTACAAGACTTATTTTTTGAAAAAATGCATCATAGTATATGGCTATTATAATCACATTTATACACTCATATTAATGGACATAACTACGTACAAGTCAATAATATAATTATAGCTCAAGTGATATAATTTCAGTTTATTTAAAAGAAAAATTTACAAAAAAAATGACTTTAAATAATGAAATTAGATGCCTTACGGTTCAAAATTTTCAATGACATAATTAATCCATGATAGTATCTAATCAAACCTTGATAATCCACTTATCAGTCATTATCCTCA
>APFE031361959.1:18069-94248 GCA_000404065.3 Pinus taeda | reverse complement strand
TGGTCTCCTAGATCGACTTTTAAATTATATAGCTAGAAACTTGCATGCAGCGTGATTGATTGTTGCTAGACCCCTTTTTGGGGCTAGTGGGATCCACCTCTGTCCGCAGAGGGGATTTACCTCCGCAACAGTCAGCAATGACTGGGGAAAATTGGGAAGAAAACTTGAAAAAGCTTTATTAGTAGCAAGTCGCTCTTGAACATGAAACTTTCCTTCCGCATCCAAGCCGGGTTGGGTTGGGTTGTTCCGTTAACTGGTCATATCACCATTGGTCCGTCACACCATCCATCTTTGGGGTTAACGCTACCAATCCATCATCAGTGTCGCCGATATGTTCAAGAGACGTCATTCAGAAAATTCGCCTGTGTCTCACCCACTGCAATACATTCACGCTCCATTCTTTCATGACCGCCACCTTGAACACTGTATCATTAGATCTTTTTCACCTCCAAAATCATTTGCTTCATTCTGTGTCGTATATGTGGGATTCATTAAGGCCCTCTTACGATGGGTCACTTCTTGTCGACATCAACTCATTATCCAAGAAGTTGACCTAGGGACAACCCTTTCAGTACTTTGAAGCTTGCATGCCTCAATGGCAAGTTTCTCACTTTCGGCAAACAGGTTTTACATTAATGGCCTTTCGACCGAGAGATTTGCGTGTGTTCGATGCCAAGTCCTTTTTCACACCACGCGAATTGTACTGTTATACCTTGAGGTCCATTTGTCATTATTGGTGATTCCTCCGCGCCTGTTAACCAACTTACATCATTGGCTGGTAATCAAGCGATGTCTTTCCATGTTCGACTCCAGAACATTTTTCACATGGATCGACTTGTACTCTGAGTGAAGATTGAACGAGTTTTGAAGACCCCGGATCTAGTTTCATCCATCTGGGCTGCGATTGCCGAACAGATGATCATCCAAATCAAAGGATGATGAGTCTGAATCATCATTCTACCACACAAACAATTGTGTGTCCTATGTACATGAAAATGAATTTATAAAGCTGAGCATGGGAATGCCCGCCTTAGCTAGATCATGAAAAAATGTTGACAAGATAATGTATTGTATTGTATCTTATTATAGGTCACCTCCCAGCTCGAAAAAACTTCAGATCCTCATGGTAAAGCATTTCTCCCAACATTTGTCAGGCTAGGCAGTAACTCCAATAGGCAGTAAAGCTGATTCGTATCTCATTCCATTAGGTAGGTCTTTGTTATATGTAATACGGAGTGACTATTCAGTTCATCTCCCGACGACTGTTCACATTCCTAATTTAATTATTTACATAAATTCACCCAATCATGAAGATTAGGTGTCAACATCCCCCCCCTTAATCTGAAGGGATGTTGGTGAGTCCAAGCATCTTCCTGAATCGTTCAAGCTTTTCTCTTCCAAGCGCTTCGGTGAAGATGTCTGCAATTTGCTCATTTGTGGAACAATGACGGAGATGGATCGTTTTGGCCTCAACATGATGTCGAATCAGATGATATTTAGTATTGATGTGCTTCGTTCGATCATGGAACTTTGGGTTCTTGCCAACTTTATTGCAGAGGTATTGTCAATCATGAGTGGAGTTGATTGTACTTGTTTTACCTGCAAATATTCAAGAATTTTCCTGAGCCACACAATTTATTTTGTTGCTTCAGCTGCTGCCACGTATTATGCTTCTGTTGTGGGATCTGCTGGAACTAATTGTTTGCGTGATCTCCAGGAGACAGCTCCATATCCAAGACTCATAGCATATCCTAAAGTAGATACCCCAGTTTCTTTGTCTTCGTCGAAGTATGAATCAGAGTATCCGATCAAACTAAAGTCATCCACCTGTGTGTACTTGATTCCAAAGTTTTGAGTTCCCTTCAAGTACTTTAGAACTCCTTTTGTAGCAGACCAATGTCCCTCACAAGGTTTTTGCATAAACTTGGAGAGGATTCCAACAGCAAATGAAATGTCTGGTCTGGTAGTAGTTAGGTAGTTGAGACTTCCTACACGCTGTCTATACTTTGTTGCATCCTCAAATTCCTTTCCTTCAATAGATGTGAGCTTTATGTTTTGTTCCATTGGAATAGTAAGAGGATTGCACTCTGTCATGCCAAACCTGTTCAACAAATCTCCAATGTATTTCTTTTGAGAAAGAAATATGGACATTGGATGTTGGGTTACTTCAATGCCAAGATAGTAATGAACATAGCCCAAATTAGTCATTTCAAAACTTTTCCCCAATTCCTTCTTATGGATGCAATGTAGCTTTCATTGTTCCCTATCATTAAAAGATCATCTACATATACCACAATATATACAACTGTTTTGCCAACTTTCTTGACAAATAAAGTTGCATCATCAAGATCAAAATGATTGAAGTTGAGTTTCAGAAGATGCTCAGTTAGATTTTCATACCAAGCTCGCGGTGATTGTTTGAGGCCATACAAGGACTTCACAATTTTGCATACTTTATTTTCATGTCCTTTCATAGCAAATCCTTCAGGCTGGGACATAAAAATATTCTATTTTAGATCTCCATTCAAGAAGGCAGTTTTTCCATCCATTTGATGGACTTTCCAACCATTTTGAGGTGCTAGTGCAAAGAGTGTTCGGATGGTGACCCATTTTGCTGTGGGGACAAAAGTTTCCTCATAATCGACCCCTTCCTTCCATGCAAAACCTTTTGCCACAAGCCTAGCTTTGTGCTTGTCAAGTGAGCCATGAGCTTTGTACTTGTTCTTGTAGACCCACTTGCAGCCAATTGGTTTGGTTCCAAATGGAGGATCAACCAGCTTCCAAGTGTTGTTCTTTATGAGGGCATCATACTCCTTTTGCATCGTTTCTTTCCATTCATCATGAGAAGAAACTTCTTTAAAGGAAGTTGGTTCAAAATCTATAGACAAGTTCAATTCAAAATCATAAGAAACATCCATATCAACAGGTGAATTAGAGTCATCTACATCACCTCCATTTTGGCGGTTTGAATTTCTAGTTCCTGCTTTTCCAATTTCATCAGAATGAACACTTTCAAGTGTCTTCGTCAGCCACTTTGGGGGACCTTTCTGAGATGGACCAAGCTGCTCTATTGATTGAGTTGGGACTGAATCAAGATTGAGTCTCCCATTTCTATCAATTACGTCACTTAAAGCATCATCCATTTTTGGAGTTTCATGTGGGGGAGAGTGTTCTTCAGAAGAAGATTCCACATGTTGATGTAGAATAGGAATCCCCCCTTCAAGCTGTGGAATCTGATTATCAAATTCTTGAAATGATTTTGTTTTTGCGAATCTATCCAAGTGATCAAGTTGCCGCTCAACAACATTGTCAGATTTGGATGATTCAAGAAAAATTACATCTCTAGATATAACAAACTTTTTATTTACTTCATCATAGAGACGGTATGCTTTGGAGGTGTTTGAATACCCAGGAAGATACACTTACGACTTCTAACACCAAGTTTGTTTCTATGTACCTTTGGTATCAAAGCATAACAGGTGGAACCAAAAACCCTGAGATGTTTAACCGAAGGAACATGTCCATACCACAATTCATAAGGAGTCTTGTTTCTTATAGCACTAGATGGACATCTATTCTTTATATATGCAGCACATAGAACAACATCAGCCCAAAACATTATCTTTACATTTTTGAAAAAAAGCATGGATCGTACCATATTCAAAATTGGTCTACTCATTCTTTCAGCTACACCATTCTGTTGGGGATTATAAGGCACAGTTGTTTGATGTTTGATCCCATGTTGGCGAAGATAGTTTTCAAATTCATTTGATGTGTATTATTTTCCATTATCAGTGCGAATAGACCCAAAAAGCATCAGATTTGCTCTTCAGTAAATAAACCCAGCACATTCTGGGGTAGTCATCAATAAACGTCATGATATATTTATTTCCATTTGCAGAAGAAATAGGAATTGGACCACATAAATCTGAATGAATGATTTCAAGTTTCCTATGTGCTCTTGAATGTGAATCATGAAAAGACTGTTTGCTATGCTTTCCTAGAATGCAAGCATCACATTGCTTAAGTTTTCTAGAAATTGTAGGCAAACCAACAACACCATTTTTCTTCAATAAGCGGAGATGGTCATAATGTCCAAATCTAGCATGCCATAATAAACTTGATGGAAGTGTACCTTCTTCATTATGAGAAATGTTGTGCATGACCATATGTTCCTTGCAGTTTGAGAAGCCTTTCTTCTTCTATTCCCCTCATGACAAGTGAGTGGTCAGATGCTTTTCTTACTTCAAGCTTGCCATCAAACATATGAATGGAGTGACCTTGCTGGCAGATGTGGACCAAGCACAACAAGTTTCTCTTGAGCTGTGGGAGATATAGAACACGATCCAGAAGAAAGTCTGGAAGACCAGGCAGTTTAAGCCTGATTGTGCCAAGCGCTGATGGCTTGATTTTTGATTGATCTGCAAAGTATACTGCTCCATCAACATTGTCGGTAAAATCTTCAAAAAAATCTTTTCTATGAGTCATGTGACAGGTTGCTCCTAAATCAAGCAACCAATTATTTTTCAAGGAAGCAAGTGAAGCATTAAACAAATCTTCATTTACTCCAATGTTACATTGTGCCTCAACATAGTGAGCGGATTCAGGTGTTTTACCTTTGTCTGTATCATCAATTTTACCTTTCTATTGGTTTCTTTTCTGCTCAATTTTGTCCCATGGTAGCTTGCAAGTAGAGGCATCATGTGATCCATTTCTTTTGCAGCAAATACAGTGTAAATCTGCCTTTTCTCCTTGAGAATGTATGCCCCCCTGTCTCTGAAATATCTTCCTCTTCCTCTTTGCCAACCTCTTCCTCTTGTAGAATCTTGAGCAGGATGCTTTTCTTTATGAGCAAGGCACACAGTCTCTTCAGAAGATTCAGGGGCTGTCTTCTTTCCAAAAGCTTTCTCTCTTTCAGCAAATTTTTTCACAAGAGAGTCAAAGGTGATATCTTTGAGATTTCCATTTGCTTGCAATGACTCAAGATAATTGAAGTAAGTAGGATAAAGTGCCTTGAGCAAAGTGATAAGAGGAATATCCAATTCAACCTTAGTGGATTTGATATCATGCATTATAGACTTTACTTCAGATGCAAGAGCAAGAGGATCATTATTTTGCAGTTCAAGAGTGAAGAGTTTAATCATGAGTTGAACAACTTCAAGTGCAGAATGTGAGTCATAGAGTTCTTTCAGCTTTTGTAAGGCTTCAAAGGCAATTGAATATGACGAAATATGGTGACTCACCTCTTCATTTACAGATGTTGCAATTAATGCATAAGCTTTGTTATTCTTGTTTTCCCAAATGACGGAGCTACTTTGTCTTGAGGGTAGGCTGTACTGGGTCATTGTCTCCTTCTCCGACACACACTCCTTTCCACAACTCATTGAAGATGAGGGTGTGTTTTATCATCCGGGACCATTCAGGATAGTTCTCCTTGCTAGTGAGAACTATTCCTACCATGGATATGATTGAATTCATTCTGTAAAAAAACTTTTGCTGATAGAAAAGAATACTTCTACCAATATACAGTAAAAATGTATTAAAAATTTTCTGTGGGAAACAATTTTGGTTGTTTAATTCATATCAGAGTCAATAATCAATCATTCACCGCGAGCTCTACAAAGTTGGAGCAGCAACGACATCACAATCTCAAGCTCTGATACCATGTCAGGTGAATGTCAGACAGAGAGCGCAGGTACAGAGAGCGTAGGGATGGCAGACAGAAGCAGGTAATCAGTTACTGAATTATATGGGGAGCAGTGGAGCAGACCATGAGTTACAAGGACATAAAGGCTAAAAAAAGGAGCTAGCTCTGATACCATGTCAGGCCAGGCAGTAACTCCACAAAACAAAAACTGATTTGTATTATTCCATTAGGTAGGTCTTTGTTATATACAATAGGGAGTGACTGTTCAGTTCATCTCCCGATGACTGTTCACATTCCTAATTTAATTATTTACATAAATTCACCTAATCATGAAGATTAGGTGTCAACAAGATGAATCAAAACTAGCTTAATTATTAATAATTAATAATTATAAATATCAATTTTATTTTATTTTATGTAATTTGAGGTAGTCATAAAGTTTTAGTTAATAATTTAATTATTAATTTTATTTTTATATTTTATTTTATTAATTTTTATTGTTATTGTTATGTAATTTGACAAAGTCAAAATGTTTACATAATATAACATAACATCACATAACATAACAACGTCTCTTTCATCCTCGGCTAGAGGGTGTTTCTCAGGGGAAAAAATAATAAAACAATACTTATTAGGCTAAGAGGCATTCTCCAACTCAATATGGTAGAGATGTTAGTAATGTAATTACGTTGTAAAGCATACCCCTTTGAAACCAACTCCCCATCCACCACTCTACACTAGTTTGCACCGTTGGATTGAATGTTAGACGATTGAAGAATATTGTGTCGTCGGATTGCTATAGTTTCAAATATTTCCAATTGATACAGTTACAAGGTCCATGGGGTCTTGGATAGGTGGTGATCGAGTGCTCTGTTAAGGCACTCCTTGATGTGAAGTCATTGGTTCAATTCCCCACCCCAATCGGGGTGATATATTGGACATGATGAAGATGTAGCCCTGCTAAGCTTACAAAAAAAATGATACAGTTACAAGACATATCATATAACCCTGACGATGGTGAGCTTGACCTTCATATTTGCATTTGACGGCTCGCATTCCCATATGCGGAGAGACAATGGAGGGGGTTGATTAGCAGAGATGGCAACACCAATGAACCTTGAGGCTTATTTTGGAGGATCGACGACTTTGATACATCAACGAAAGCAACCAAGCTTAGAAAGATGTATGATAGCCAATGTCTCCAGACATCGGGATTTATTCACTGAATATTGATAATGCCCCTTAACTTGGTGGGGTGCTAGGTTTATGGACACAAGCTCGTGCAGTGGACCAGAAACAAGATCAAAACTCTTACAACGTCACCATCTTAGAACTCAAAGGCATGATCGTGGACTAGAGACAGGATCAAAACCCTTACAACATCACCATGTCGGAGCTCAAAGGCGTGACCTGAAATAATGACAAGGTTTTCAAACTCAACATCATGGGATTTAGCCTCGGTAGAGCAATCTTGCCTTTCATTTCCAATTGCACCAATTTACACTCCCTTGACTTGTCAACAAATAGTTTAGCCAGCGGGATACCAACGGAGCTCCAGTATCTGGTCATTCTTGTAGTCTAATTCCCCCATCGTGAATCCTTTGTGCTTATCTAAATGTCAAAGATCTCCACGATAACAACCTCACAGCCAATGGTGGCATACTGGACCCACTCTTGATCAAACTCATGTAAGTACTGCAATGAAAGGTAGTTTTGGGTACCTTGATCCTGAATACTTCATAAGGCATCAATTGAGAGATAAGTTTGATGTCTATTCTTTTGGAGTAGTGTTATTGGAGGTCTTGTCTGCAACGCCAACTCTTAATATTGTTTTGCCCAAAGAACAAATCAATATAGCACAATGGATAATGCACTCGTAGAAAAAGGGCAAGCTTGAAAAAATCATTGACCCTCACCTTGTTGGGACCATCAATCCTGGTTCTCTAAAAAAGCTTGGGGAGATTGCTGAAAAGTTCTTGGAAGAGTAGGGAATCGACATGCCTACCATGGGAGATATTCTATGGAACTTAGAATATGAATTTCAACTCTAGGAGATATCCATGCAAAATGATCCAGATGAGAATTATACAAATCATATCACAGATGTTCCTTTGTGTTACCCAGAGCCTGATCCTTTTGGTCCAAGTTTAGTGTGACTTCAAGTCTTCTACGAAAGTTCTCAATTTATAGGTTTCATTAATGAGCGTGTGGAATTTTGGAGTTCTCAACATCCCACGGACGGATACTCGTGAGAATTTATCTCTTGTTTGGAATTGTTCTTCTTCAGTGGATATGACACATAGTGGATCCATACGTTGGCACAACAGTTCATTACCTCATGATGTTTGCACAAGATTCATAGCAAAGTGAAGACACAACACTAGTGGCTTTGGTTTGGGAAGAGAGCTACAATGATGTAGAAGAGATTGAGGGCACATGCATTATGTTCCTTTGTGCTGCCCAAAACCTAAGACTTTTGATACTAACGTTATTGGCAGAGGTGTTGGTGGAAGTGATTAATGATTTAGAAGATGTAACCACAAGTGTTGTGTTCTCACAATTGGTGAATCCTCGTCGCAGGTGATCGCAAAATAATTTAAATTCAAAACACAGCTAGTTGGATGCAGATTACTACACTACTTTGTAGTTGGCTCCATGAATGCAAGTGCCTTGTCCTATCTCCTAATTACATCAAACACCAAAACCAAACTTTATGTTGAAAAGTTCAAGCTTCAAAGGGAGTTATATCCATGCTATTTGATTTTTCATATTTTTTCCTTTGTCTGCTTGGTGTTTCAACATTATATTATTTCATTTCACTTTTAGACTTTATATGTTCTTTTTGCCTCTTTATGAACGATTCATTGGAAGGACATAAAAATTTGATGAGATTTAATGATGTTTGCGGTGTTTTTTTAGGGATATTCATAATATGGGTTAAATTTTGACCCCTTCTCCAAGGTAGCTAATTACAACTACCACGCTTAGACACATCTTCCAAGTATTTGCTTTAAACTTTATAAAGATATGATCATTGATATTACATGTCCTTGTTGAGGATGTTTAACATTCAAGAGTGTGTAACTTTTTTCCTCTATTTCTTTCTTCAATCTTTTCGGTTAGTGGAAGGGTGCAAGATTGGTTGAAGGTCCACTGAAAATAACTGTGGAACTCTTAGTTTTATTTGTTGCTCTAAGCCTGTTTTCTATAAGCTTCTTTGTTTTCTCTCTACACAAGTCTTAGAGTGTTAGTAAGAGAGACAAAAATGTGAGCTCTTGTTTTGAATTAAATTATGGAGTTTTGAGTGTTGTACATTTCTGCTTTTCGATCCATATATTCAATTAACTACGTTTTCATTGATCTAACATACAAACAACAATTTTGAGAGTTCACGGAATTTCCAGGGTGTAGGATCTGTAATTTGTAGATTTGCTTACCATATAATGGAATTTTAACAGGAACTTCCTCAAAATTGGTCATAAGGACTATTTCCCTTTCTGAACTGAGTTATGTTACCACTTTATCTCCATTAGGGGGTTGTCATCCAAACTAATCAACAAAGAAAGAGGGGATAATAGAGAATGAATGAGGCAAAAGTTCACTGTGAATGCAACTTAATGACATCTTGTCGTTGTAGTCCTTATTATGGTCTTAAGTGAGTCTGACTCTCAAAATGATTTAGCTTGTATGTTAATAATGGTGCTAACTAACTGCTCAAGTAAGAATATCATTGGGAATCAATTACTTGGACTAACTGCTCAAGTAGGAACATCATATTGCAATTTTGAGCCAACAATGTTGTTCAATAGAAGTTGTCACTTTCCTGGCAAATACAAAAAGATGTCCCCTCCCATCACCCACACACTCCTTAAATTTAATATTTGTAGCTCCCATCATTAGGAATCCAAGCTAGTAGGCAGAGCAAAATCTCATCACATCCTTCTCAAGGGCAGTGCACAAGATCTATTTATAGTCGGTAGTTGATGGGGGAGATTGTATGTTTACCAGAAGTCCATTGCATCACTAACGATGAATTTTAGAGCTAAGTTAAGAATCTTTATTAGCAAGAATTGTTTTCTTCTTTTCTGCATGTTATGTTGGGTGGGCAATAAATTATTTGTGAAGGAAAAAACATATAAGGGAAAAATACAAGTAAAAACAAGTCAAATATTATGAAATTCATTGTAAAAATATTTTATTGGTTTGTGGTATTTCCTGTAACTCAACACCTCTTCTTAGTTCTACTACATCCTAATATATAATTGACTATGCCAACATCCTTTACTAATTAAAATTCATGAATGTGAATGAAATTTACGTCACATCTTAATACAAAATTGTGCTTAATACACTAAAGCAACCTTGAAGCTATAAAAGGCCCATTAGAATAGACTCTTCAACAAGTTTTAGAAACCATAGAATCCATAGTAAAAATAATGTTGGTAATAATTTGGTGAGAACAACAATATCCCATGTGCACATCCATTGCATTTTGAAATGTTGACTAATGTTAAGTTTGAGTTTCTATAACACAAACGATTTTTTGTTAAAACATGTGGCCTTTCAAATCACCAAACGTGGTCAGAGACACTTTGGCTAGAACTGAATCCAAAAGTAGCAAGGGACTTTAGTGTAGTTCGAAAACTACCATAGTGGTTGTTCAATTATCCAAACAAACTACAATTTGTCAATATTGAAAAATCTTTGATTTCTTTGGAATTTTTGAAAAACAATTAGGTGGTCAAGTTTTTCAGGTCTGAGTTTATGCTTGCCAAGTTTGGCCAATTCTTTCCTGGTTTTGCTGATTTCTTGAGTTGATGGCCCCTCCAATTTTTTTTCAATGGCAAGTTTTGCAACACTGATTTATATAGCTGGCTATAATTGCTTATATGTTATCTCCAAGCATTTAGCCATATTTTTCTATGCAGTATATCTTGCATTTTTTTCTCTTTCACACTCTTTCCTCTTTCAACAAGCAATTTATGTCTCTATAGTTATAAAAAATTATTCTACATCTTTTTCCTAAAAAATTGTCACACCTAAAATTGTCTTTTAGTTTATTAATGCAAATTCCTTCTCTCCTTTTCTTATCCATGCTACTTTTCTCCATGATTCCTTCTCTTCATTACTGAAGTCTGATAGTTTAGATGGATAAATAATTAAATATCAAGAAGCATAGACCCTTGAATTGATCTTAAGATTGTTTTCTTGGAATATTCATGAACAACTAGTATGGTTTTAGATGCAAAATAATTTGTTGAACTAATATTGTTCTTAGGGGCTACTTGAAATGAAATGGAAATAATCAAGGACATGTGATTTGATGACATCATGGTGGATTCTTTAAGACATGATTTTACTTTCCATTCTAATCTTCCATGGGCCATTGTATTCACAATCTATCACGGTCTCTCATTTTGTGAGATTTCACTCCTAACTTGTGATGCTTAGAGCTCCCCTTGCCCAAAGGCTACTAGAAGAGACTATTTTTTGGACCTAAAATAGCACTCGAGCTTTGAACATAGCTTATAAACCTTAACTGTTAATGCCTCTTCTTATTGTTGAAATAAAGCCCTCTTGTCTATTATTTTGTCTTTCTTAATTTGTTATGGGAGTCCTTTAATTCAGGACATGGACTTCAATACTGACGTGTCTTACTTTTTATTAGGGAGTTGTGGTATTTATGTTTCTATTGGTTTCCCCCCTAAATCAAGCTTGGAAATGAATCTTGTCTTTTGAAATACAACAATGTTGGTGTTAGATGACACCCTTAAGTATTAAATATCATTTGTGTTCTGTTAACTCTTTTGTCTAAAGCTATATTTTCTTGATTCAATCCTCAACACTAGTGCTTTAGAGTTATCCGCAAAAACAATCCATCTTTTGTTTATTCCTTTACAAGTGTTTGGCTTGTTAGGCGAGAAATGGAAACCAAAGTAAAAATATTATTGTTCCCATACAACTAAAAGTAGTTACTAGGAATGATGATCACGTTTTTGTAGTGCTAAAGGAAAGTTTTTTGTTTGTTCATTGCATAATGAAAAATTACAATGAAGTTTTTTCAAGTGAGACCTCCTTTCCAGATGATGAGTTGGAACAAGGGATGGCATGGTTGGCTAACTAAATTCAAAAACTACTTTCAATGGTCTCTTTGAGCAATAAGATAAAAATATCAATGTGCCTTGAGCTTTTCTATCATGAGAAACATTGGTCTGTGTCATTTTCCTTGAGTTGTTTTAATTACATGTGCTTCTTTTTAATTGATTATGTTACCATGCATGTGTACGATAAGCGAGAGATGCAATACTATAATTGAATGAGAGAGGCATAATATTAGAACAATTCAGTTAGTTTAAATATATATATATATATATATTATATTATATATATATAATATATATATATATATATATATAATATATATATATATAATATATATAATTATTATATATATATATATATATAGATAGTATCATGTTTCCCTAGTATATTAAATTTTAATGTGTTATGATCTCATGTCAAACAAGCGTGTGTTATTTCCTTTATTCATACTTGATACTTATATTTTTTACTTGGAGGATTTAGTATGGTATATGTATATCATGTATATAGGAGCTGGAAAAAGGTTTATTGTTGATTACCAATGCAAGAGAAAGGCATGCAGATAATGAAGAAGAAGAGTTAAAATAAATTTTCAGAGACTCAAGGAAGATGTTTGACTACATCTGCTCCCTGGTAAAACTAGATTCGTCATCAAAGTCATTGTCAGTTATTGCAATAGTAGAAGGCGGGGTGCTAACAGTTCAAATAAAGTTGCTATTGCTTTAAGAAGATAGGATTTAGGTGAATCTCAACATAATGTAGGAGAATCATTCAATGTAGGGAAATTACAGAATTCATTTGTTGTAGCTTGCAAATTACTCATAGCATATCTTATTGAAGCTTAAAGGTTGGTAAATTACCCTTGCTTCTCAAAATAGAGAAACATGAAGAGCAAAAAGGGCTTATTACACTGGGAAGCTTAAAATCTTACAATGTAGGGAATTTGTATTGAGTATTTTGTGCAAATTATATACAGAAATGGAGCAGGGGGTTACTCAGACCATCCTTTTGGGTCAGATAAATTGCAAAAGAGATCCATGGCCAAAGTTTATGAGCATGCCAAGAGTCTTGTCTGACAGGTGCTTGAGTGTGATCCTAAGATTCAGTTAATTGCTCAACAAGTGCTTGGTATGTTGCTTTTTGTCATAACTAAATTCTAGCTTGAGGTATGCAGGGTGCAGTTTTAGCTTGCAGGATTGAACTCAATTTATAAAATTAAATAGGAGAGAAATTTTCAAATTCTTTATATCATATATGAATTAAATTTAACTGCCACATTTAAAGATCCTTAACAGAAATGAAGCATACGTAATAATGGAAGAAAATCATGAAACCATTTTTTGTTGGTTAAAGGAGTCCAATTAACTTGGTAAAGTTACATTTAATGGTGAAGTGGGTCCTTCATCACTTGTACATTTGATTGAAGATTCATGTTTGTTAAGGGAACTTTGGTCTGTAGTGTTTAGGGAAGTATGATTTTGTTAAAGCTTGTACTGTTGCACAGTTACAAAGTTTTTTAACATCTTTATTTGAAATCCCATAAGCACTCCAACATCTACATAGTACAATCTAAAGGAAATAACTCCAAAGAGTGCTCTTAGCGAAAAGTTCAATCATAGGCTCTTCATTCAATAGGCACGAGCTCCTTGTGTATCATCCCCTTTTATAATGTTTTAAAGCACCACCACTCCCTCCAATGTGATTGAACTTTCTCGCTCATAAGTGAATAAAACCACAGTTAGATACATATGTTGGGGATGATTGAATTAGGTGCAAACAACTAAAGTGGGAATAACGACCATCTGTGGATGGGTGCAATCCTTGGCTCGATTGACAGGGATAAAAAAAATAATTCAAGCTTCAATATTTGCAACCTAAAGGAGACATTCCCAAACAATGCTCTTCATAAAGCAATAAATCATAAACTATTCGCTCTACAGGCATGAACTCCTCGTGTATCATGCAAAACCACTCCCTCCATGCACTTTAAATTTCTCCCAAATGACCAAATAAACCCACTATTAGACACATGCTGGGAGTGATTTTGTTAGGTGCAAACAAGTAGAGTAGGAATAGAAACCATTTATTGGAATACCTTGCTTCATTGAACTCGACATTTATAAAATTTCAAGCTTGAACACTACAACATAAAGGGAGGTAGTCTCAAACAATGCTCTTAACAACATAATCAATCGTAAATAGGCCAACTTACATCTGCAAAGCTACTGAGAGATCTCATTGTTGCCACACAAGTTGATGTTGAATTATTATCTCCCTAAATTCATGAATAATCTCCACAAGCACAAAGTACATCCTTAAAAAGATGAATGGGAATTAGTGTAAAGGTTCTTGAATATCCAGCCATGAGAAGTATTAATAAGCCCAAATGCAATGGCCAATTTTTCATTGTGATGAGATAAAGCATGCTTCTTTTGCTCCTCATCCACATCATGCAACAAAATTTTTGGGTTAGGCACATAACCTGTCTCCATATCTTCATCCATTTACTCCATTTGCACATAAATCTTTGGTGTTGGTGTGTGTATTTAGTCTCCTACTTGGAATGAATATACCTTGTTACTGATCTCAATCCAGTTATGCCCTAGTATTGTTTCCACCTTCTGGTCTTTCATAAAATTTCTTACTTTTTCTACCTCATCCCACCTATTAGACTCTGCATATATGTTTGACAACATCATATAATGTGCAGAATTTTGGGGGTTTGACTCAGAAAGGCAGTTTGTTACATGTCTGGCAAGTTCTATATTGTTATGGATTCTACATGCATTGAGAAAAGATCCCCATACAACCGCATCAAGTTCTAATGACATGTTGTTGATAAAATTATGTGTCTTGTAAAGGTGCCCAACACGGGCTCGAAGATCAACCATACAACAATAATGCTCTATTGTAAGGATGCTATTGCAATCTCGATTCATGGAACATAAGTATTTCCAACCATGGTCTACTAAACCCGCATGGCCACATGCAAACAGAACACCAACAAAGTTGACATGATTGGGTTGTATGCCAGAGTGTTGCATCTGTTGAAATAGTTGAAGGGCTTCTTTGCCAAATATTTGAATAACATATCTTACAATAATAGAAGTCCAAGAGACATTTTACTGAACATTTTGTGCATCAACATCTGCAGAAAGAGCTCCATAGCCTTATCAAGATAACCCTTACGCACATATCCAACAAGTATTTTGGTGCATGAAACCACGTCCCATTTAGGCATTTGAAGAAAAAGTTTCATGGCCTCATCTACGTTCCCATCCTTTACATACCCTGATATCGTAACATTTCAAGATAGTACATTTCATTTAGGCATTTTGTCAAACACATATTATGCATACTCTATACATACTCTATGCAACCACTTAGCATACATATTTACAACAACACTCCCCACAATGACATTACATTGCAGTCCACTAACAATTATGTCATGGTGTACTCCTTTGCCATTTTCCAGATCTACCAAATTAGCACATGCAGAGAGAACACTGGTGAATGTGAAATGGTTAGGTTGGGTACCTATTTTTTCCATATCACAGTAAAAGGATAATGCTTCCTTGTAAAATCCCCGCCTCACATAATCAGACACCATTGTAGACGATGACACCATATTTGGTTTAGCCATTTACTTAGGTAGGTAGGGTGCCCCTATCTCCCATCTCCCTATAAAGTACTATGGTCACATCTTCTTTCTTCTATGGTATTGGTTCCTATGTTATTGCCTTACGATGTTTCCTTTAAAACAACTAGTGCAAATTCTAGTGTTTAACATTTTGAATAACTCAAACTACATAAAAATAAATAAACTAACCTAGATCCATCTTAACTCTGGATCTATCAAGCACCAAAGGGATCAATTTTATTTTTACTCTAAAAGAAGTTTGCACCTCAATAGATTTGATCCCTCTACGTGCTTGGTAAATTCGGAGTTAAAATGAATCTAGATTGGTAGTGTGTGTGTGTGTATTCTTCTTACATGTGAATATCATGGGCAAAACCAAGCGTTGTCAAACCCTGGAGCCAAAAAGCCACTAAAGATAAATTTATTATTTTACTCACTTTTATTTTAATTATTGTTACTATTATTTTAATTTCATTTTTATTTTTATGTAATTTCACTAAGTCAAAATGTTTACAGGAAAGGGACTTCACTAAAAATATCCATTAGTTTGTGATATTGCAATTATAGATGAGAAGTATGGTAATGATGAAACTCTTCAAACTGCTGCGCTGCGAGCCTGCTAAGGCTTGACCTAGCCGCCCCCATCATCGAGCTGCCTCCTGCTGCCTCCCCGCCTGGCAGCCCTCTGCTGCTGGGCTCGGTCACCTGCCTCAACACCCCTGGATCGCTCCCAACTGTTGGCTGATCTCGTTGAAGTGGTACGCATCTTGGATAAGGGCTGGCACAGGCTCCTGCGCTCTTGTGCCCAGCCATGCCTTTTTCTGAGGACCTGAACATTATGAATCTGCCCCCGCCTCCCCCACCGGAGGTTACAGCATTCAAAGCAATGATAGCAGCTGGAAATAAGCTCCCGCCATCAGCCATTCAACAGAAATTTGTAAAAAAGCTGGAAACCATACCTTCGGTAGCACTCCAAGAAGAAGAAACGTGCAAGGCTGCACTGAATCTAGCTAAGAGAGGACTCATAGGCCAGTTCACGGGCCTCTGGCCCTCTCCCAAATCGGTGGAGGAATGGATTCAAAGGAACTGGAAACCCTTAATCAAAGAAGGTGAAAAAAGTTACTTCATAGGCAAAGGTTTCTTTGTCTTCGTTTTCTAAAGTGCAGAGGGTAAAAGCCTAATCTTCAGAAACGGACCCTATTTCATGGGCCCCCAAGGACTATACCTCAACAAATGGTCGCCAGACTTTGATCCAGCCCAAGATGTCCCATCTGCTGTTCTGGTGTGGGTGCGACTCCCCCACCTCCCACTCCATTGTTGGAACCAAAAGTCTCTCCATATTATTGGCAATGGATTAGGCAAATACATAGACCAAGCCGTAAGAAAAGATCAATATTCATGTGCTCGCATCTGCGTTGAAGTAGATCTGGAGGAGGGCCTGCCGGAAGCCATCAATCTTACAGTCGCAGGATGGACGCATGTACAAGAGCTGGATTGTGAACAACTTCCCTTTAAGTGCAGACACTGCCATGGCCACGGGCACTTCGTCAAACACTGCAAGAAAAAGGTGAAAGAACAACCAAAACAACAAAATGGTGAACAATGGACCCTAATCCAAAAAACTACTAATCACAAAAAAGGCAGCGAGAAAGGTATTCAAAAAGAGGCACCAAGCAGCTCCAATCCCACTCAAGAAAAGAACCAAAAACCCAAAGAAAGCAGACAGAGCATCCCAGTTACAGCAATTACTGAAGATTTGGAACAGATAGATCCTCACATCACCAACAAAGAAGACGGTGAAATGGCACATCAGGAAACTCCTCAAGGGAGCCCTTCTAACCCTTCATATGCAGAAGTCACTAGGAAAAAACTAGCGGACAGTTATGGTTCATCGAAGGATGAAACCTTCAAGCAGCCCACAAGAAAAGTTGGTAGGAAATCTCGCAGAGAAATAAGGGAAGAGGAAGCGGAAAGGCTTAAAACACAAGGAAGCCAACCCACAATAGAGATGTCTATTGGGAGAAACTCCAGGACCAGGCCACCTAAGGGAGGCTCTCAACCCACCTCTGGTAAATAATGCGTCTTGTCTCTTGGAACTGCAGAGGACTGGGCAATCCCTCGAAAGCAGAAGCAGTCAAGGACCTACTCAATAGAACCCTCAGACATCCTCTTGCTCCAAAAGACCAAGATAGAGGGGAATACCCTTCTAGATATCAGTAAGAAGAAATGGAAGAAAAGCACGGGAAGAGCAGTCAGCTCAAGAGGCTCAGCCGGAGGACTTGCAACCCTTTGGGCAGATGACCTCTTCCTTCTGAACAAATCCCACGAGACCCAGCACTGGATCTACACAAAACTAATGCACTGCACAAGTAAGTTGACCATTTCCCTCTTCAATCTTTATGTACCTGTTAATTATTTTGAAAAGAGAGACTGTTGGAACTCTCTCTTTGAATTCTTAGAGCAACGATCCGCAAATAACATCATCCTTGCTGGGGATCTAAATATCGTCTTAAAACCCAAAGAAAAAAGGGGAGGAACTAACAACAAAGATCCCATGCTCCCCTTGGTGGAAGACCTTATACAACAGTGGGAATTAATAGATTTTACTCCAATCAGAGGGCAATATACATGGACCAACAACAGAGCGGGGGTAGATCATATCGCGGCCCACCTGGATCGATTCCTAGTACAAGGCACTCTGATGATGAATAAGAAAATTATCACCACAAAAATCCTCCCCAAGCTGACCTCAGATCACAAACCAGTCCAGCTCATAGTGGAAGACGAAGAAGATCTGGGCCCAATCCCCTTTCGATTCAGTCCCCTCTGGATAGAAAGGAATGGATTCATAGATACAGTGAAAACAACATGGGCCAAACCAGTCACTAGGTCCTCCAGCTATGTATGGGAACAAAAGCTCAAAGCTACAAAGTTAGCCCTGAAGGAATGGATAAGGAAGCCTGCCCCGAATCCTTCCAGTAAAAAAGAAACAGTCGAGGCATTAGATGCATTGCAAACTGAAATGGAAAGTAGAGAGATAACCACATCCCTGCTGGATAAAGAAGTTAAAATCCAATGCTCAACATTCCGATCCTTCAGAACAGAGGAAGAACATTGGAGAATAAAATCCCGAAGTCTGTGGCTGAAAGCTGGAGACCATAACACCACCTTCTTTCACCGTCAACTTAGAGCAAGACTCTCCAGGAACCACATTTTTGAAATCACAATAGCAGAAGGACAGCTATGTCAAGGCTTCAGTCAAATAAAAGAGGCAGTTGAAAGACATTATAAAAGTTTGTATACCGCAGATAATCAAGGCAGCGAAGAAGATATTGCAGATCTCCTCTCAAACATCCCTCTTCTGGTCAGCTCTGAAGACAACTCAGCTCTAACCCAACCTATCACGTAAGAAGAGATCATCAAAGTCATTTGGTCTATGGATTCAGATAAGGCCCCTGGGCCTGACAGATTCACCATTCATTTTTATAAGACTTGTTGGGAAATCATCAAAGAAGATCTATTAAAGATGATAAAAGTTTTCATGAAAAAAGCCAAGGTAGGAGGAGGAACCAACTCCACCTACCTCGCCCTCATCCCCAAGGAAACCAACCCCAAAACCTTTGCCAGATTTAGGCCAATATCGCTTTGCAATGCATCTTATAAAATTCTGGCTAAGCTCCTAGCTACCAGGACGAAACCTTTGCTTAGCATGCTGATTTCATGCAATCAAGGGGGTTTTGTAGAAGGCAGACACATCCTGGACAATGTCATCCAAGTCCAGGAGACTATTCATTCAAGCAATTAGCAAAAGGAAAAATGAATGTTGATAAAGCTTGACATGGCCAATGCGTTTGATCGAGTCAACCGCTCCTTCCCATTCAAAGTCCTCCTCTCCTTCGACTTCTCCTCTCATTTTGTCAATCTCATCACTGCCTGCACTCAGAATCCCTGGATCGCCCCCCTTGTCAATGGTCGCCCCACCTCCTTCTTCCAAGCTCAGAGAGGTCTCAGGCAGGGATGCCCGCTCTCTCCCTTCCTGTATATTCTGATGGCAGACTCCCTCAGCAGAAAGTTATCCTTCGAAAAATCCTCAGGCTCCCTTCCAGACCTCAAACCATCAATCAGTGCCCCATCTCTGAACCATGCCCTTTTCGCGGACGACTCTCTTCTCTTAGGAGGGGCATCTGCTCGAATTGCTAAAGCTATGGATACAGTCCTCAAACGTTACTGCAGGGTATCGGGTGCCTCCATTAACGAAAGGAAAACTGAAGTATCTGGATGGAATATTGGGCAACAAGAACTCACAGGCATAACAAACATTCTGGGCTTCAAAGGTCATGCCCAATGGGATATGATAAAATATCTCGATCTCCCCATCATAATTGGGACCAATAAGAGGACGTTGTGGACGGAAATCATCAGCAAAATTAAGTCAAAAATTGCTTCCTGGGGTGGACACTGACTCACAAAAGGAGGCAAGGTAATTCTGATAAAATCCGTGTTATCGGCTCTCCCAATCTATCAAGCAGCCTACCTTCTTGCCCCAAAGAGAGTGACAGATCAAATATCAAGAATCCTGTGTGACTTTCTCTGGCAAGGGGGAAAGGGAAACCAGCAAAAAATTCATCTAGTCAAATGGGAGACCGTGAAGCGCTCAATTCCGAAAGGCGGATTGCAAATTCGCGACCCAGCTCTGGCAAATTTGGGGATGGGAGGGAAAATACTATGGAAACTTTTTAAGGAATCATCGCACCCTGTATGCGTAATGCTGAAGTCCAAATATGCCCGTAACATGCCACTCAGGAACCTTCAGACATGTCAAATTCCCAACAGCACGCAAACTTGGAAACTCTGTAACATAAGCATAAATTTATTTAAAGGAAAGGCGTATAAAATTCTAGTAAATGGCAAACGCACAAATCTGTGGTTTGACCGAATTATGGATCAAAATCCGCTCGCAGAGATAGATGAAATCGCAGGGATAAAAGAATGGCTGGAACGAGCAGGGATCACCAGCATATTCGATTTATCCAAATGGGATAGGCACGGAGATTGGCAGGGATGGGACTTGCTCGGAGTTCCTGAACGTCTTTAACAACAAAAACATATCCTCGAAGAATTGATGGAAGATGCGGCCCCAGTAAATAGAAATTCTAAAGACAGTTAGGGATGGGGGCGCTCTGGAACATATACCATACCAGAAGCATACAATGCCATCCAACCAAATAGGAACAACAACAGAACACTGGAGTTCTAAACGAAAGTTTGGGAACCGCTCGCCTTGCCCAAGGTAAACTTCTTCTTCTGGACGCTGGCCCATGATAAGCTTCTAACCAGAGATAATTTAATGAAAAAAACATTGCAGGTTCGCATAGATGTGAGCTATGCAGAAGCAGCTTAGAAACTGCCAAGCATCTTTTCATAGACTATAAGTTTGCAAAAGAAGTATGGGGACTCTCCCTCCATGGGCTACAAATCACAGTTCCGACTCACAACTCAGTGGTTGATCTATTCGACATATGGAACCACTGTTACCCCAACAAAATTCTTGTCAAATCCATTTGGAGGAAAGTCTGGAACGCCATATCGAAATTTGTGTGCTGGCAGATTTGGCTGTCCAGGAATGATCTGATATTCAATGAAAAGGCACACACTCCCCTCTCCGTAGCGGTAAAAGCCAAGTCTTTTCTTCTAGAAGCAGTGCAACAACAAAACTTTACAGGTGATCCACTACTCCTCCCAGAAGAAGAGCAGTGGTTAGGTCCCCTCCACCCTCAACCATGGAAGCAACTATCAGTCCCACAAGCAGGAACCCAGGCTTGGCGCAAAAGAGACTCTGAAGAAAACTTTCAAGAATGGTGGAGAACGCAAAAAATTACAACAATATTCTTCGATGGAGCCTCCAAAGGCAATCTTGGGGCAACAGGAGCTTGAGGGGTCATCTTCGCTTCGAACGGAATAAAAAGGGACAGTTTTTGTTGGGGCATTGGGTAGAAAACCAACAATCAAGCGAAGATCCTAGGCCTCCTCAAAGCTTGTCAAATCGTTAGGGACAGAGGAGATAAAGAATTCCAAGCTTTTGGAGATTCGGAGATCATAATTAAAAAATTAAATACAGGAAATCTGTTCACTAATGCAAGCCTCAACAGAACACTAAATAGGCTGAAGAGAGTTCTGCTTGATTTTGACTCCTACAAATTCTTCCACATACTCAGAAATATGAACAAAGAAGTAGATCTAATGGCGAACAAAGGGTGTACCGTCCGGAAAGGCCAACTTCTCACAAACGATGAAAGCTATAAGGAAATGGAATTCTGTAACAGCTCAAAAGAAAGTGTTAGAATCAGAAACAGAAGATATGTATCATTGGTTGCCATGGTGTAATTCTAAGTTTCTTATCAAATAAATAAAATCATACCCGTTTGAGTTAAAAAAGAAATATATATATATAATATATACAAGAAAGGGAATTACAACATCTCTACCATATTGCGCTGGAGAGTACCCCTCATTCAATAAATAAAAATTAAATTAAATAAAAATATTAATGTAATGTAATGTAAACCTTGAAATTCGGCAAACTAAAATAAAACAAATTAAAAGTAACCCTATAAAATAAAATAATAATAAAAATAAAAATGACCCATGGTATTCATGTGGAATATATCCTATTTAAAGGGGGGAATTAAACTATCCTAGATCCATCTTAAATCTTGATCTACCAAGCTCGAGAGGGATCAAATATCTTGAGATGCAAACCTCTTTTGGAGAGAAAATAGATTTGATCCCTCTCAGAGTTGGGTAGATACAAAGTTAAGGTGCATCTAGGTTGGTATTACTAAGTTAAAAAATAGTAATCATAAAAAAATGTGTATGTCATAAATTAAATGTTGCCATGTAATATTACATTTAAAAATAATAAATTAATACTCACGTTAATAAATTAAAAAATAGTAATGACAAAAAAAACCAATATTCGTCATAAATAAATTACTTCAATTTCTATCTTAATTTTAGATCAACTTAGTAATTGAAAGTTCATAAAAAAAATCATATGAGGGAGATATATAATTTAATCACTACTTAATATGGAGTTGACAAATGGCATGTAAAAATAATATTATTGATTTTCCATGATGTGTATGCATTCTACGTTTAAGTGACATTAATACTTAAAACAAAAATATGCTAGCAATTTCCCCTAAAAGGTGCAAAGGAACACCGAAGGAATCTGGGCATCCACATCAGTGAGAATTCTAGGAAAAGATTAACATGTTGTGCAAGTTTTGCCAGCAAAATCTTATTGCAATCCTTGGGTATTGCACTGAGAACGATAAAAGGTTGCTCGTATATGAATCCACGCCTCAGAGCACGCTAAGCCAACACTTTTTCCATTGGGAGCAGAATGGACTCAAGCCTCTCAATTTGTATAATCAGATGCTTATTGCTTTAGATGTAGTTCATGGGATGTAGCACTTACACAACCTGGGGTGTTAAATTTTCATTCACAAGGACTTGGAGCCTTCAAATATTCTTCTAGATGACAAGCTGCAAGAAAAAAAGAGTTACTTATAAAAAAAATCTCATGGACGGGTTAGCAAGAATAAGTTAAGAACATGCAATATGTTTTTACAATCAAAAGGATGAATCTATATGGTCAAGACTATAAACTTGTATTAAGTTATGAAAATTTAGAAAATTTAAACGCAGGATTTAGGTGCATTTAAAGAAATTTGCAAATATATTCATAGGTTTGATGAGGCTTAGTTTTTATTTTTCCTATGGTGTAGCATGTTTTTTTACGTCGATTAACCTATCAACACACTTACCCATTCCTTTAATAAAAAAGATTGATTAATAAATTATTTAAACACAAATACACATGATTCCGAACTATACTACTTTTTCTCGAGTATTGATTCAAAAGAGTTGACATTGTTGATGAAAAAGACTAGTAACCACTATATATTTTACAACGAGACAACTAAATTAATTTGTTGGCCCCAACACACACACACATATATGGGATCACAAAAATGGAAAACAATATATATTTTCAGAAGTTGGTTATGTGTTTGAATTTGATTTGCTATTTGAGTCTTACGTAATAAATATTGTCTCTACACTATAAAATTAATCCATGGCATCCTAACTAGTTCAATCCGGTAATTATTGCCAACTAAGCTCAATTTGCATATTTTGTTATTAAAAAACAGAGGTGTTGGAGATTCCATAAACTTTTTTTCTCTTTCATAATCTAGGAAAGCTTCTAGAAATTTGAAAACCTTTTATAGAAAAGGAAAAGAGATGACATAAATACCTAAATTTGCTTTCAATACAACCATGTAATTGTAATTTCTCTTTCCATTAACTAGATCAAGACATTTGTAGCAGTCAACAAGCAAAGTTGATGTATACAAGGTTATATAAGCAAAAGCAATCAAGACTGCAGGTCCAACGATCGATCCCAATTGAGCCATAGACCATGTGAGTGACAGAACTCCAGAGCTAATAACTATCGTAATAATATGAGCGCTTCAATTCCATAGATCTCAAGTCAAGCGCAATTAGAAATGAGAATGAAACTTTGGATATCTGGTATTTATTATGGAAATAACCACTCATATTTAATGGCAGATAGAGCGAGTCCATAGAAATCAACATATTTTTTTTTTTGCAACTATGAAACTAACGGGAGTCTCATTTGCTTGGGGTTTTAACTTGGAAGTTGGAAGACAGATTTGCTTTAAAATTAGCATTTTGAAATGGGGCAATATATCCACATCCGTCCATGACTTGAATAGGGTGAATAAAGCTCTCAATAACAAAAATTGTTATGGACGAAGGGCACTCCATATGTTTAATCTCATCGATGTCGGAAGTCGCCATTGATATGCCTGTGAGGCCTGAAAACCTCTAAAGCACAAAACATGAATTCTTGCACAGTGGAATCAAGCTCTGAGGAACCAAAAACTGTCGTGGACAAAGAGACCTCCACGACTGTAATCTCATCATTGAAATATGCCATTGATATCCCCGCGAGGCCTGAAAATTCTTAGAGCTAAAAATAAGTGTGCTTGCATAGTGGATCACAAAGTGCACTCCATTCATTAAAGAGAATATTAAGCAGAAACAGAGGGGAGGATAGGTGAGCTTGCACAGTCGACTGCGTTATTTTCACTGAAGATAATTTTAAGTAGAGGCAAAGAGGGAAGGGTTTTCCTTGATGCTCTGCAAGATCACGGGTCAATCATAGACGCGCTGCTAGCATAACTTTCCTGAATCTCCATTTTCAAAAATTAAGGCGAACATTGTTAATGGAAACTAATTTCGCCATTTCATTTCATTTTTGTTTCACTTTTCCGTGGATGGTTTTTTTTAAGATAATTATTATTGATTAATATTTTAATTGTAAATTAATAAAATAAATTATTTTTAATAAATAGGCAGATGTTAAACTGATATGAAAAGGGTAGACAATGCCTGGTCTAATTAATTTCAAAAAGGAACACTTTCGGTGTAATTAATAATAGCAAAAAAAATATTTTAGTGTTGCCCATAAATAAAGTATTTCAATATTCATATTAAACAAGTGCTAAATGGTAGCTCCTCCTTGCCCTTTGTAAAAAAATAGTGAAATTATCTTATCATTGTTGTCATATATTAAAAGAATTAGCAACTATGATTTGTAAATGTAGTTGTAAAATGTATCTTTGGGGAGTTTCAATCTATTTCATAGTCTTGAAATTATGAAAAGTCTTCTGGTAGAAAGCACATAAGAGAAATTTTTGGCCGATGCGTTTTGAACCAACTATGTGGTTCATCATCTTGAAAATTATCATTTAATATGCATCTCAACTATATTAAGTAAATATAGAATGGTAAACACAATTAGTAACCATAAACTTATAAATTTGAAAATATAAAGAAGTTGATTTTTTTTTGTTATGGAGATTGCAAAATTAGCTTACAAAATTATTTTTAGACATTTTTCATTTTAATTACAATTCGTGTAAATCACATATGTATAATAATACACTTTCTTGTTGAATCCTAGATGAGAATAATATTGCAGAGTTGTGCAAGTTACATGATAATAAGTTATTGATTCGTGCAATGCAAATATCTGGTCAATGCAAAACTCAATGCAACATATCTTGTCTATGGGAGCAAGTATAATAAAGTTGGGAAGTAAAATACAATTAAAAATTTATAATAAATTTATTGCAATATAAAACTAATTTTGATAAGTTGATTATAATTTAATAATTTTAAATATTATTAAAAACAAAATATAGAAATTGTAAGCATCATTCTTTTTTACAGTAAATATATGTTTCCATACCAATTCAGAGTTCGACCTATAAAAAATTATAAAAGTGTATAAATTTTATTGTTATAGAATAAATTTTGAATATCAATAAAATGTAATTTAAATACCAATAAAATATATTGCAGAAAATAGTTTTTTTTTCTAAATTTATATCATGTTAAATTGGAAAAAAAAAATTATCACTAAATTAATAAACAGTCAACAAATACCCTTGCTTAAAAATAA
Organism: Pinus taeda; assembly: GCA_000404065.3. NCBI lineage: Eukaryota > Viridiplantae > Streptophyta > Pinopsida > Pinales > Pinaceae > Pinus > Pinus taeda. The sequence goes on along the minus strand of APFE031361959.1, from coordinate 68,298 downwards.
AGATAATAACACTATAAATAATAACCCTGGCACTAAACCTTTACGCATAAAAATGATAAAAAGCTAACTAACACACTAAACACAAAAGCGAGTACAATATAAGTGCAAACATATTTCTCACCAACACACCAAAGACAAGTATTTAGCTAGTACACTAAAAGTCAAATTTGTTTCTTTGTTTTGTTTGACACTTCAATCAAAAATAATCTCCGTCATTCGATCTACAAATTGAGAGACAATGGGCAAAAGGCACCCCATGACACCTTGAAGAAAAAAAAGGCCAATGCCACATCCTTCTTGTTTCTCGTCCTTTTCAGCTTTTAGGATAAGGCCATCTCCTTCCATTATCGTACTTTAAATAAGATTATGTCAAAATAGGTTGAATATGATTATGTCAAAATAGGTTAAAATATTCAATGGCTTGCTCTTTTATATATACATATTTTTTAAGTTTAATTTTAAAAAATTAATGAACTTATGTATATCGGCTTGTGATTTTGAGGTACGGGCAATAATATGTTTAAATTAACGATCAATTCTTATGAGAGATAAATACTAATAAAATAAATTATAGAAAATAAATAAATAATTTTTAAAGTTTCACTTTGAAAAATTGAAAAATATCTGTCATATTTTGATTAAACTAATAGAAAGTCAACAAAACCCAATGCAAGCAGAGATAGTAAAATAATTTTATATCAACTTTATATAAGAAAAATAAAGTATTTTAAATTAAATAAAATAAATCTTATATCTTCATTGTGAAGTAAATGTGTAATTTATTTCATTTTTAATATGGAGTTGATTATATAACACTAAAAAATAATAATAACAAAAAAAAAAGTTTAATGTATATTATAAATCAAATATTCCAATATACATGTTCAGTAAAATATTTTAACATTGTGTGTAGAGAGAGAGAGGAGGGTGCTTTCTAATTCAAGGTATGAAGGATATTTGTAATCCCTTCGATGCTTAATGTGGAGTTGACATGTAACATTTAAAAAAATAGTAATAATGCACACACACATATATATCCAAAAAGGGAGAGAGAGATAGAGAGATGTTTTCTACTTCTGACTATTAGGGGGCATGTATTAACATTTTAATGTGGATAATGTGGGTTCAATGGTTAAGAGTATCTCTTTCTTCCTAAGAGGTCACACGTTCAAAGCTAGAGGGAGATAAAGTATGTATGCATTCAGAGGCTTTAACAGTAAAATCACTGCATGGAGATGGGTCCCTTGTCCCATAAACAAGGGGGTCACATACACCAATTTGGTGCCTAGCTTGGTTGTGACCTTAAAATTGGATTATTATTATTGTTCAGTCGAATATGGCAAATATTTTTCAATTTTACAAAGTGCAACTTTAAAAAATATTTATTTATTTTCTGCAATTATACACACACACACACACATAGAGAGAGAGAGAGAGCATTTTATTAGTGTGTTGCTCAAAACCACCATAAATACATCTCAACTTGAATTTATGAAGATCCTTTAGGTACCAAATATCTCAAGGTACAAACCTTTCCTCAAGTATTATAGTCAAAATGAAGTTTGCATCTTGAGAGATTTGTTCCCTCTCTGCGCTTGGTAGATCTAAAGTTAAGATGGATCTATGCTAGCATATAGATATTGAAGGGCATTTTAAAAAAACTAGGGATTTGTGTAAATTTTGATTAGATAAGAATAATTTCTTATGAGTTTCAAAATGAACGGGTGTCGATCAATTCTCAAAACACCACGACATGAAAAAGACTATCACCTTTGTGATACTAAAAGTTTGCCATCTTTTTCTTATATTGTCCATCTTATATTCACATTCCATTGTTTTTTTAAATATTTGTCACATTGCTAACCTTCGTGGCCTTTAAGTCAACAACTATGAGGATTTTGGAATGCTTTCCTTAATGTTTTCAAGCACAGAAATAAAATGTTAAAGGATTCAGAGTAATCTCTGGGATGTTTCTCTTAATGTTTTTTTTAGTATAGAAATAAGAAGCTAAAGAATTTGAATGAGCTCTACCAGGGTTAGGGTTTTGATCCTATAGAATTTTTTTGCAATCTTTTCCCACTTTTGACAGCAAATGTCATCTAGCATGGAGACATTTTAGATTTGGATACCATCACTTATCCATATTTGATTTACTTGGTGAGTAGCCAGAAGGGAGGGGCATGAGCCCCTCCTACAAAAAAGTTGTGGCTGGAGAAAATCAGTTTGGCATGCAAGGGTCTAGAGCTACACTTGGAGAAGGAGATACTCAAGACAATATGATTCTTGGAGTGCAATGGTAATCTTGTTTCAGGAGAAAATGTTTGCCCAAAGCAACAACAAGCCCCAAATATGAGGCATGTCCCAACAAACTCTAAAGATATAGACAATATATGAAAGATTATGCCCTCATCTGTAAGTTTATTGGGATGTGGCCTTTAGAGAAGGACTTGGTAAAATGGATCTATAATAAACGGCAACCAAAAGTCAAATTGATATGGAACTAAGGGCCAAACGCTTATTTATGGTAATCTTCACTATCCTACGAGATAGGGCCAAAGGGTTTGAAAATGGTCCTTATTTTTACAAGAATGCAAGCCTATTCATGAGATTATGGGAGGAACGATATAACCCTCAAAAGGAGTAATTTTTAGTGGCACTGATGTGAGTGAGACTTTTTTCTCTACCCAAAGAATTTTGGGACACAAAGATTCTAGAAGGAACTAGAAATTCGATTGAATCTTTTTTCAAGATTGAGAGGTCACTAGACATAAGGGGTACACCTCATATGCCATAATATGTGTATACATGAATATATCCCAGCTTTTGTTGGACTCCATTAAAATTTCCTACTGAGACAAATTTTGGTGTCAACCTATGGACTATGAACAAGTCCCCTTTCAGTGTCAGAGATGTCATAAGCATGACCATTTAATCAGAATTTTCCCAATTCATCAGGCATAAAAACAAGAAGAAATTAAAAAGGGTAATTATGAAGGTTTTCAAAATATTACAACAAGAAAGAGAAACCTTAAAAATCAATCTGCACAACTAGAAGCCAACTCAAAACCTACCAAAAATAAATATTCAACTCTTACAAATTAGGATGATTATATCGAGTTGCCTATAGACCCGATGAATTTAGAATCAAATGTGGAGGAGCCCCGAAAAGGAAGGCCCCATAACACCCTGCCGCCCGCCCTACCCACACCCACCCAACCCCCCCCCCCCCCCAAAAAAAAAAAAAAAAAATCCCAATTAGGAGGAAATAACCATGCCATGTGTGGTAAGAATGAAGGCATAGGAGGATAATGAAACCTTGAATAGTCATGAGCAAATCTTGATAAACCTTCTTGAAGAATGGAAAAATAAATACCCAACCATCATTTTGGACCACAAAAAAGCAATATCATCATATTTAGTTTATAATGAAGGATCCGTCAATGGAAGAAAATGGGTAGGTTAGAGTGATAGTTAACAGTTTGGGAGTACTCACACAAAGTAAGAAAGGAAAATCCCAATTACACAGGGAATTCAAAAAAAGGGGCAGGAGGATTAACAAAGCCTTGATCCAGATAGTTGAGGAACACTTGATGAATACGTGCTAGATGACCATGTTATCAAAGGTGTTTCCCTCTTCCAAACAATATACTCGATGAAGATTATCTCCTAGAATATTCATGGTCTCAATAACCGAGGTGAATAAAGCTATCTTAGAGATCATATTAAAAAGGAAAACTCGTCTATTTTTATGATGTAGGAAACAAAAGTTTCAGGTGAAAAGGTTAAGGAAATCATTAGTAGATGTTGGAGAGGATGTGAAGCGATTACTTTGGATGCTAGTGTTGAGGGTCTTTCCATTCTTCGGAATCCTTTCTAAGTATCATTCCAGGACTGGATTGCATTACCTCAGGGTGACTTCATTATGTAGGAGCTAAGGAGTCTGACTTCCTGACAACAGTTTATGGCCAACATATTCCCATGGAAAAATTAGCTTTTCAGACTGACATTAAAACAATCATATTTATCCATCAAGACAAGATTTGGGTCATTGGTAGAGATTTCAACCTTATTAAATCCATGTAGGAAAAGAAGAGGGGATCAAGAGGCTTGATCCAGAGGCCCAACAATTTTCAAACCTTCTTCATCAACTCTAAGTAGCTGATATAAATGTTATCAATGGGGTTTGCACTTGGAATAATCGAAAAGGAGGAAGGCACCAAGTAGCTTGTAGATTGAACTGATTTGTAGTATATGAAGCCTCATTCGAACGTGATCTATTTGCTAGAACTGTTATAATACCAAGCATTAGCTCTAATTGTTGGCCAAATCACTTGGAATTATACTTGAAAGTGACCCATCAAAACTGATTTGTAGTATATGAAGCCTCGTTGGAACTTGATCTCTTTGCTGAAACTGTTATTCTACCAAGCATTGGCTCTCACCATTGGCCAAATTGCTTGGAATTATACTTGAAAGTGACCCCTCACAATTGAACCTTCATATTCAAAGGATAATGGTTACAAGATCACAATTGCCTATCCAAACCCAAAAGCTGGTGGGATAAATTGCAAGTCCAAGGTTGAAATCGCATGCATACCTTCTAACTCAAGCTCAAGGAATTTAAAGTCAAACTCAAAAAATGGAACAGAAAGGAATTCAAACATATCTCCACAGAAAAAATAGGTCCTTGAGATGTGCATGTAGCAGATACAACAACAAATTATTTCAGATGAGTGTACACATGATTTGATTAAGGAAGAAGAACAATTGATTAACGAATTAGAGTAACAACGAAAACAAAAGGAGACCCTTTGGAATTATAAATTTTGTATGCAATGGTTGAAGGAAGGAGACAAGAACTCAAAACTTCCCCATAATGTTGTGATAAAACATCATTGTATTAATATGGTATTCTCTCTTTCTTCTAATGACAAGCAACACTTGGAGCAACATGCGTGGATGGAATAGGAACTTGTATCATAATATAATTCCTTGCTTAAGCGTCCTACACCCAATAGATAAGTCATTATTTAATGAATTACCTTGCATATTCTTAACCTTATTCATCCTAACCATAATGAGACCCTGATGAGAGAAGTATCATTTGTAGAAGTGGAAGAGGTGGTGATGTCGATGCCTAAAAATAAAGCTCCAAGACTCGACGACTTCACAACAAACTTCTTTTAGGCTTCCTATCTCTTCATGGACTTTGAAGTTCTTACACTAGTTTAAGAATCCCACCACTCCCAAAAGGTATGCCCAAGTCTTAATGCTACTTTTATTATAGTAATTTCCAAATATGGTAGAGTAGATAACCCCAATGGTTTTCAGCCAATTTCACATTGTAATGTTGTGTACAAGAGTATGTCATCGTCATTGTGAACCACCTAAAACCTTTGTTGAATAACATAATTTCTCTAGAGTAGACAGGTTTTGCGGAAGTCTGCCAAATCCTTGATGGGATTGTGGGAGCCCATGAGGCTATCCACTCTCTAAAGAGATCCAATTGGGTCGACATGCTTATAAAATTGGACCTATAAATCATATGATCGATTAAATTGGAATTTTCTACTCCAAAATCTCCATGGTTTTGGGTTCTCATCTCAGTGGATCGCCTAGATCAAGTACCTGATCTCAACTCCCTGCTTCTCTATTCTTCTGAATGATTCTCCAACCATGAGTTTTAGTCCCTCCAAATGTCTTCGTCAGGGTGACCCTATCTCCCCCTTTTATTTATCTTGGCATTTGAGGGATTGAGAAGATATCTCAGAGATGTTGGGTGTCAAGAGATTATTAAGCGTCTATGCCTTTATGGTAATGATTTATTAATCACTCATCAACCATTTGTTGGTGACATCATGCTCTTTGGCATGTCCATTGTAGGGGAGACCAGGGCTTTGAAAACTATCCTCAATGATTTCATGGAGGCTTCGGTTACAGTGATAAATACATAAAAATCAAGTATATATTTCTTTAACACTAATGTGATTGTTCAGAGACACCTAACATGCATCATGCACTTTCAGATAGGAAAAATTCCCTCTAAATACGTGGGAGATCCATTGGTAGAGAACTATTTGAGATCAACTTATTGGAAGGGAATTCTTCAAAAGATATCTAAAAAGCTAAATAGTTGGGCATTCTAGTCTCTTAAGTTGGAAAGTAGGCTAGTCCTTCTTAAGTCTGACCTTCAAGTCCTTCCAATGTACCAAATGTCAAACCTAGCCACTCCTAAAATGATCTTGAAATGCATCACTTCCCTCTACAGATATTTCCTTTGGAGAGGAGCAAAGAAGGGAGAAAAAATGGTCGCTAGTTTCCTGGGAGAAGCTTTATATCCCAAATTTGACTAGGGGATTAGGTCTTAGAGACTCAAAAATCATGAATAAGGCATTGGGATCTAAACTATGTTGGTGATGCCTTTAAGTAGCAAGTGAACTTTGGAAACAAATTTGGGAAAATAAATATTGTTATGCCTTCTCTCAGTGAAGAGAAAAAAAAAAATCCCGTAGGCTCCTCTATATGGAATTTGGCACAAGCCAACCAAAGTCTAATTGAAAATCATACCTTATGGGAGATTAGGAATGGATGCACTACCCTCTTGGAAATATGCTTGGCAACAAATGCAATGGTTGGGGGACCATGAGGAACTCAGAGAAATGAAAGCATTTAATCTGACAAACAATGCACGACAATATAATATTTTTGGAAACGATGAATGATTCTATATTATGGAGAGGATGGAAAATGATTAAGGATTGGTCAACACATCTTGTTATGCAACCAGCTCACAAAATATAATAAGAGATAAATCATAGACTTTAAAATTAGCCTCTTCGAGGGGGCAACCTCCTTTGCATTACACAAATGAACAATTCTTGGATGATACAAATGACAAAACCTCCTTTCTATGTATAGGAGTCTAAGGGGTCACAATATAATCAGAATTGGCATAACAATAATAATGTAAGGGCACAACAATAACAATAAAGGGCTTTTATGGGGCACAATAATAATAATATGGGGGCAACAGGGGCACAACAATAACGATAAGGGGCTACAATGACAATAATAATGGGGGAATACACTAGTATTATAGAGACCTAACATGCCCTTCTCCTTCAAAAAAGTGTTGTCCTTAACACTTGAGTGGTTTTGGATGCTTATGTATAAAATTCTCATTCTCCCATGTGGAATCTTCAGCGGGTAAGTTCTTCCACTTTATGAGATACTCTAAAATTGATCGATTTTGTAGCTGTCGATTTCTTGTTTCTATGATTGCTTCAGGTTCCAATATGATTTTTCCTTCCTCGTCAAGTCCTGGCAATATTGTTTGAATTGGGAGCTTGTCACCTATAACCTTATTTAAGCATGAAACATGGAAAACTGGGTACACTCGGGAAGATGCAGGAAGTTCCAATTTGTATGCCATAGTACCAATCTTTTGCAACACCTTGTAGAGACCATAATACTTTGGTGATAATTTATTATCCTTCTTAGCTTGCTCGAGGGACATTTCTTTGTATGGTTGTAGTCATAGAAATACTCAGTCACCTACATCAAAACTTATTTTGTTGCGATGTTGATTTGCCTTTTGTTTCATTATATTATGCACCAAAGTGAGGTTATCCTTTAAGAGTTGGAGAACTTGTTGTTGATGCTCAATGTGATCTTCCACTACTTGAACCTTAGAATTTTCTCTCAAAGATGATGTGATGGATGATGGATGATATCCATAAAGTGCCATAAATGCGGTCCTTTTTGCTGTAGTATGGAAGGAAGTTTTATACCACCATTCAACCATAGGCAACCACTTGACCCATTGTGTTTGTTTATCAGATACAAAGCAACAAAGATATCCTTCCAAACATTTGCTCACTATCTCAATTTGCCCATCATATTGAGGATGATAAGATGAGCTATGAGCTAACTAAGTACCCAGACAAGAAAAAAAATTTGTCCAAAAATTTCCGGTAAAAATGAGATATCTGTCTCTTATAATAATCTTTGAGTTTCCATGTAGCTTTTGAATTGTTTCCATAAATGAAGTAGCAATTGTACTAGCTTTAAATGGATGAGATAATGCACAAAAGTGTGCATACTTGGTAAGCATATCAACTACCACCATGATGACACTATTTCCTTTGGACTTGGGTAAACTTGTGATAAAATCTATTGAAACCTCCTCCCAACGTTGACTTGGAATGGATAAAGGTTGTAATAGACCCGAGGTCTTAATTGTCTCAACTTTATTTTGTTGGCAAACCAAACATTCCTCCACAAACTTTTGAATATCAGATTTAAGGCCATCCCAAAAAAATTCCTTCTTAACCCTATGGTAAGTTTTTAAAAATCCTGAGTGCCCTCCTAAGGGAGAGGTGTGCAATTCTAGAAGAATATTTTGTTTGAGTTGGTAGTTCTTATAGAGGTATAAGCGATCTTTGTACCATAACAAATCAGTTTTTCATCTAAATGTATCAAATGTACTGGGATTTGCTGCAACTTTTGAATGAGTGCCCACCCACACTTCTTCATCATTTTTCCATTCATCCCTTGCTTTGTTTATCCAATCTGGTTGGATGATAGAAATGGCACAAAGCAATTCTTTCACATCCTCGTCCTTTCTTGAGAGTACACACACAATAACATTTTGCTTCCCTTTTTTGTAGTGATTTCAAAGTCATAACCCAACATCTTTGTGACCCCTTTTCACTACTCTTCTAAAGATAATATTGGTTCTAAAAAGTATTTAAGACTATCATGATGTGTTTTTACCTTGAAGTGTCTTCCCATTAGGTAAGTCCCCATTTATTAGTGCATGTAGTATTGCCAACATTCCTTCTCATAAATAGCTTTGTGTAAATACTTTCTTTGATGGTGACTTCAAAGCAATGGGTCTTCCTTCTTGCATTAAAACAACACCAATTCCATTTCTCGAGGCATCACATTCCACAATAAAGGTTTTTGTGAAGTCTGGCATAGCTAAGACCGGTGCTTGGCACATTGCCTCTTTAAGATGTTAAAAGGTCTTTGTTGTTTATGGAGTCCAAGAAAATGCATCTTTATTTAGTAATGTTGTTAGAGGTGCTGCTATTCTTCCATAATTCTTAACACACTTGCAATAATACCCTGTCAACTTGAGAAATCCTCGCAGATACTTTTTGGATGTAGGGACTTTCCATTCCTTAACGGATTTAATTTTGCTATGGTATACCTTAACACCTTCATGAGATACAATATGACCCAGATATTCCACCTCATGAACTTCGAAGAAACATATCACCCCACACTTTTCTTCTGTTTCCTTAAGCGAAATCAACCATCCACAGAAAATGACCCACATTTGAAATTCTGACTACCATTGTCCAACGTTCCCAATCCGAAGAGCTCTAGACTTAGGGAAAGGTCCCAAAAAAACTCAAACACGAAAGGAATGGGTTGTAAAAAAACTAAACATGAGTACCACCTTTGAGCACTAGTAGACCGACCCTCTTCCAGGTCCCCAAACTCTTGTCAATTGCATCAGAGAGTTGCCTATGGAATTGGAATTCTCTGCTATATATCCCCAACACACAGAGAATGTCTTTTGAATTTACAATGTTTATAGGCTTGTACCCCACATGAGGTCTACACAAAGGCCAATTCTTAGAAGAAAATCCTGTCAGGGGAGTACATAAACATATGCATACCTCATATACCAACCACAAACTCACCCAAAGCAACAACAAAAACCTTTAGAAACCATAATGCCTTCGCCTACGAAGAACACATACAACATTTTCAACATGGAACAAGAGTCTTACTCGATGGCCCACTTGACTTGTTTTTAGGGATGTTTGGAACTGTCGAACCAGAGCTTGGATCAACTCCTGCACCCGCCCCTCCTCTTGAATGCCATGAAGAATGCCTGAGTCCCAAGTATAACTGAAACTCACACGCTCCTTCAGCCAAGGATCACTCTCCACAAACAAATGCTCCACTGTGCTACCCTCGGTCTTATTATGTGAATCATAGCCAATCACAGATCTTCCCTCCACCCATGGAATTGCAGAAGGGTTACTCGTTTTTGCTTCCACAAGAAAACCCATACAAATCTTGCAAGAACTCAACTACTATCTTCTAGAGCCTTCGTCCGCTAACTTGCACTCAGACACGCTAGTAATTAAGGAGACCATCATATCGCTTGAAGATTGGGTGGCATGCCACCCTTTATGCATCATCTAAAGGGTCAATGGGTTGGCAAACCCCTTCTCGAATCCCTACACCCTCCACATTTGTCATCCTAAGTGGGGTTAATCTTGATACATATTTTTTTTTTTTTTTTAAATGTATACATGTTTAGTTTATATACTAATTATTTTTATTAGTAATAATAATAATAATAATAATAATAATTTTTAAAGTCGAAATTTTTGTTAATCATAAGGAACATACAAAGGAATATACATGTATATAAAAAAGCTTGTGGTCTCACCTCGACTAGGTTTGTTGACCAATGTAATGACCATACAACATACAAGAAGCAAAATTGCCAAATGAGAGGTCCAGAGTCTGAGAGGTCTAACATTCCAGAAAACTAACAGAACAAGGAATACACCAATGAACATATTCAGTTCCAGATGTGATGGAAATGGGGTTGTCCGGCCTAGTCCCTAGGGGAGGTGGCAGATGATACATGCAATTGACATGGTTCTCGAAGTGAGCGAGCCAGGTTCTGAGCTTTTCCACCTTTTTAGTTAGCAGGTTCTGGTCGTGCCAAACTATTACCACCCTCTCATGAACACGACACCAAAAGTATTGGAGCTGCTCAAATTTTGCCATGACAACCTTGTGTTCTTCTCTATGAGCTTGATCATGGGCATCTAGACGACCAAAAATGGAGTGAAGCAGCTCAAGAATTATCGAGGAGGGACCAGTCCTTCCTGAAGACATCCTACTTGTGGAACCAAAGTGACCTTGGCTGGAGCGGCCTCGCATTTCTGAGCCCCAGAGATGCCCTTGCCCAGATAACCCACACTTGCATCACAACTGAGATGCGAGACCGTCTGCCAGTGATCACTCACCTTAGAGGTGATGAACGAGCTGCGACTCCCGTGACCAGAGCCTCTCGCTCCCCTCTGGAGCTACCTTTATGAACATCAACAAAATCCCCCCAAGCCCTGACAGGAGGGGAAGCACTGTTCGGCTTTGCCGAATCAATTAGGCACAAGGAGTGGGGAGAGGGCTTCATTGTGGAGCACCAAAGGGACTTGGAGAATCAGAGAGGAGGGACTCCTCCATATATACCACCAGCCGCCGAGAACCAACTGAGACCAGCTACGAACAAGAGAGAAAAGTAAAAACAACGCCAAGAGCTTTGACACCCTAAATTCGTCACCTAAGGGATATCAACCACCCAGAACCAACCGAGACCAACCATAGACCAAAGAAAAAAGGGGAACCAATGCCAAGAGCCTCGCCACCCTTAGCTCGTCGCCCAAGAATAGCCAGGTTGGGCAAGAGAGGATAGAAGTCCATGGGGTGGAAGTCAAGCAGAAAGAAGCAGACGCCTGAGATAAGATTGAACGATAGTAGAAAGCTAACACCAGAGACAAAGTGGAACAACTAGGGGAGAGCTAAAACCAAAGTCCCTAGTTAACAAGAGTCAGAATGCAAGAAAGCCCAAAGACCATCGACACCCTAAACCTAGAGTCATCACTCCAAGAACAACAACACCTCTGGCATGCCCAAAATTGCGAAGGTAAGAAGCATAAATTCAACACTAATCAATCTAGAAACTTCCCTTAAGCGACCAAGGCAAAGAACTGCAAGAGCAGAGGGAAATTAAGAAGGGAGTTGACCAAAACCAACGAAGGAGTGTCCATTAGAGAGTCCCGGAGATGGAAGTTTCTTGGGAAGCTAGAACAAGCGAGAGGGCGATAGTTGAGGCACGCCTGTGGCAAACCGAAAATACCACCACCCTGGAGCAGATGTTGAGGAGGATGCGACCAGGAAGGGAGACATAACACACAAAAGAGCATTTGGCAACCTGGGGGAATTATCATTGGTGGGATATAACTAGAGGAGGAATGGAGCCATCACGTCAGAGCAAATGCAGACGAGAGAGACATAACTGTTCACACACGCAAACATAAACATAATAGCTATAGCGTGGTGGAGGGGCTGCTGCCCTGACCTATCCCGCCTTATACCTTTTACACTTGTCATCTGTCACATGATGAGTGATTTGCCTTTGTTTGACATCCCATCGAGGAATTATTATTATTATTTTAAATAAAATTATAATTTTTTTTAATAGTTTAAGGTGTAGAATGAAATAAATCTTTTAAAATTTATTATGAATGGATAGCTATTAACATTTATTAACTATTTAATTTATATACCTCCATTGCCTAAGTTAAAATTTTGATTTTTTTTTAAAGAAAGGGAGTTTTGTTACTCATTTTATTTTGTATATCATCGTTGTTTGGGCGAATTTAAAAATAAAAATAATTATAAGAAAGAAGTATAAAGAGTTTTGTTACTTATTTTATTTGTTTATCTTCTTCGCGATGAAATCAATTTAAAAGTCGCTAAAAATACGACAATATAATAATATTGTTTAGCCTTGAGAGAAAAACAACAAAATAATGTTGTTTGGCCTTCATTTAAATACAAACACGTAGATATTTTTACACATGGAAACAAAAAGTAAGGATAATTTAAAAACATATTGGAATTGTGCTTGCTCTACACACTTCTACTTCTTGCACATCTTTTTCTACACGCTTCTACATTATCTTTGCACGAAAAAAGAGGCAAATTTGTAGTGCGCGAAAGTAGAAGATGGGATTACATAAGAGAGTCGGTGTGAAACTTACCATATTTTGTACGAACAGACGTTGAAATGGCGCCCAGGAGGAACCCAGGTATCAAAGAATTCTACTCACAGAAGAAGAAGAATACCCCACTCAAGTCCAAGGATCGAACACCGGCAACCAAGAGACAAATTGATGTTAGGCCGTCTACTGCAACACTAGGTTCAGATTCTGTGCAGCCGGCAGCTCTCGTTGCTAAGGGCCGTAGAGATTACAATGGTTTGTTTCCTCTCCTTTTCGTTTCTGCACTCTGATAGTTGTATTGGCCAACATGTAAAGAAAACAATAAGCATCAAATCATAATTATCTGTTCAAGACAATTTATCAGATAATTTGGGAGTATATATCATATGCGGTTAATTGTTTGGGTTCGGAAGGTTTAATGAATTAGGGTCCATGGTGGAAAAAACAGTTCCATTTGAGTAGGGCTTTTAAGGGTTCTAGAAACCCCCAAAATTAGGAAAGAGCAATAAAAATCAGATACGAGTACGCTGGCTTCTTCGAATTGTTTATATTTCTCTATATTCTTCGTGATATATATAGAGCCGTGATCATAGAGACTACTCTTCCCCATATATGCAAGGAGAGCCAGCATTTCCTCCTTGACGTTGAAATTAGGAAAGCTTACATCTATTTCCATAAATGCCAATTGAAAACTGGGTTGCCAACTGCTAAAATTGTATCTGAGATAGGTGTCTCCGCATATGCTTTGTGTTTAGGCATATATATAAGATATCTTTAAAATTTACTTATTTCAGCAGTTTTTTTAATTCTTCTTAAGTCCAAATTTTGGAAAAACATCATAATTAGTCCAATTAGTCCAATTAGTTATTATTGATTTTATAACTCCGATTTCTAAAGTTCATAATTTTGACAAAATTAAAGAAAGTGATACGATCAAATTTTGGCTTTTGATCTTTTCTTTTCTTTATAGATCACATCGAGTAAGAAGAGGGCCAATTTGGGTGAGAAGAAGAAAGGTCGAGTAGCTGAGAGAAGCAGACCAATTTGGGTGAGAAGAAGAAAGGTTGAGTAGCTGAGAGGGCCAATTTGGGTGAGAAGAAGAAAGGTCGAGTAGCTGAGAGAAGCAGACCAATTTGGGTGAGAAGAAGAAAGGTTGAGTAGCTGAGAGAAGGGGCCATTTTGCTTAGAGAAAGAGGGGTCGTAGCCTGGCCGTACTGAGGAACGAGAACGAGAGAGGGGCTGAACCCTAGGTAGTGTTTGCAGCAGAGAGACGCCAAGTATTGACGCCGAGTTCTCTCCTAGAGGAGAGGCCAAACACTTGGCCGAGATTTGCCGAAGAAAAGGGGCCATATTTTGCTAGAGAGAGGTTATACTTTAGGACGTAGCATTGCAGAGGAGAGAGGGGCAATTTTTGTAGCCGTTTTTGGTTGTACATTCCCTTGATATGTTGCTCTAATTATTTCCTGTTTATTAGAAGCTGTGTTTTCCATGCTAAAAGCTGCTAAAAAATTTATTTGCTTGGATTTCTTGTTTCTACTATGAATAATTTATTAGAAGCTCAACTGTGTTAATTGTAAGTAGATTTCAGAGTTGAGTATTCTGGGTTTTCAGTAAAATTAAACTTTTGGGTATAAAAAATTACTGGCATGTTAATCATTTTGTTGGCTTCCAGAAAACTAACATAGTATCAGAGCAAGCCTTTGAAAGAAATTCGAGCGTTGCACTGGTTCAAGCTCAAAGGGGTTTGTGGTCTTTCTAGGGTTTTTGACAAACAGTTATTCAAGGTTTTGATTTACATGAAAACTGTGAAATTTCTGGTTACCCAGAAAGTGCTATTAACTCAATTATTTATTTCCTATTACTTGCTCACGGCAAATTAATACTTCTGCTTGAAGTGATGAATAATAACATGAACAACATCATTCACAAAATCAAAATTGGAGTGAAATATATGAGAAACCAAACACATAATTGACACAAGTATTTTTGGAGTATTGTCCCTGGAAAAATCTCTCAAGGTGGAGGAAAGTGGTGTACAGATTTGAGGTTTTATAACTTTATATCATTATTTTCAACAAAAATTGCTATTGAGAAATTACAACCACTTATCTTACCGTGGAAAAGATCTGAAATTTTGTTATCTTCACTTATGCTAATCAAATCAAATTGAAGAAACCCCACAGCTTCTTGTTCTGCAATTCGCATTGCCTCTAGCAACTTGTAGTGGTCTTCTAGCAATTCACATTTTCTCCTGGCAAACTAGCCCTGCCCTTTGGAAACTTGATTTGCCTCTTGGAAAACTCAATTTGCCTTATTGGCAATTCACACCTCCTTTGACAAACTCGCACTTGCTTCTGGAAGACTCGCATTGCCTCCCATAAATAATCTCGTCCTCTACTCTTGCGAATTTATTGAGCAAGTTGGTCTCCTTCTGAAGCTCACGACCTCATTGGAAAAACTCAGTGTCTTGCATAAAATAACTAATAACAAAAACCTCAGGAAATTCTTCTCCCAATTACTGCTACTAAAACCCTCTTGATGTCTTTGTTAAAATTGGCAACTAGGGCCAAACTCCACATGGGTCATCTTATTTATGACAACCAATATTTTTATTAGATTCCTCTCTCGGAGATGTGTAGGATCGATCTAAAAATCATCCCATTCTGACATGTACAAATGAAGTTATGAATTTATTTTGATTATGGACAAATTGGGAAGGTCGACCAACAAACTCATGTAGGCTTAGAAGCCCAGGAGTCACGTCTATTCACCCTCAATGTTTGCCTATAAATACATGATGATGCCTCCTCATTTGGACACACCTCACTTCTCACACACCTCTCTTTCCTCACATGACTAGGTATGGATTTTTGGGCAGCCTCTCCACACATGCGAAGAAGAAGCTAGTCATTTTCTGTTTTGGGCGTTAACTAGCATTGACAGAATTCAGGAAGGGTTTTGACCAACGTTAACCTGTATGATTGCGTTTTTGTGAGGGATATTTCTGTTTGGGCGGGCTGCATTTATGTGCACAGAAATAGAGGCATTTTGTACTGTTTGACCAGTGTTGACTGCAAAGAATTGACCATAGGTTTGACTTTTGTGTTGACCAAGTTTGACTGTGATCTTCGGGATTGTTTTGGGCTGATTCAGAGGACTGTTGGAGGCCAAAGTTGACTGGGTTTGACTGAGCTGAATTGAGGAAGAAAATTTGCCTTGTTGACCAGCGTTGACTTTTCTGGTTAGTGCTCTTTTGCTGCTGTTATAAATTATCAGAATTTGTAAATTGTACTCTCTCTGCTGAACTATTGAAGACTAAAAAAAGATTGTTCAAGGGTTTTCCCACATTGGGGTTTGTCCGTGGTTGGTGCCACATCTTGTGTCCTCTTGTCTTGGCTTGTCTTTTATTGTTTATGTTTTTGTTTTATCACTGTTTTACTTACATGTTTATGTGATTGCTAAACTGATATTGATATTGGGCTCATAAAGAAATTGAAGTAAAATTGCTCTAAAGCATAGAACATACCATTGTTGCCTAAGATTAATAGTCTCACTGGAAATCACCCATTCGATGTGCCTCCATTGATTCCCTTTATAATCTCTCATTTACAAATGAATGACCACGATCAGAAGTACACTATCCAATCGATGGCTAAGATCATTATAGAAACTTTCTACAAGCTTCTAGAGGTAAATCGATCTTATTCCAACTAATATCAATTAATTATTTACTTTTCCTAAGTTTAGACAAGGAAATATTAAATAAACACTAATTGACATAATTAAGATATTTTCCCTAGGTGAAACTTAGTAAAAATTGCACAGGCTTGGAGATAATTAATTCCTCTATGTTCCTAGCCTCAGTGACACCTCTCAAGACTAGAACACTTGTTTGAGCTACAATATTTAGCATTCCTATTATCTAGGAAGGTGTTCTCCACAACACTCAACTTATCCCTAAAGAAAACAAACTTTCCTACATTTAGGCGGCTAGGCCTTTGTTAGAATGACAGACACTTGTTGATATGTAGGCACATACTGTAGTCAAACTAATCAACGTTGTACATAGTCCCTAATGAAATGGTATTTGATGTCGATATGTTTCAACCTATCATGAAACACTGTATTCTTAGATAGCTTGACTCTACTTTGATTAGTGCAGTGATAATGGTCGACTCCATCAATGTGGAAAAAGTCGAAGTCGGGATTAAATCGGCAAGGGTTTAAAAGTTGAAAAAGTCGTTAAAGTTGGGAGTTTTTCGAAAAAGTCGGCAAAATTAAACGGCTAGCCAAAAAAATTCAAAAAATCGGGATTTAATCGGCCAGCCAAAAAATCAAAAAATCGGGATTTAATCGGGATTTATTCCCGACTTTTTCCACACTGGACTCCATCCTTTGACCAAATATTGCCACTTACAACTTTGGAAGCCATATGGCCTCACATGTTGCCATGCTCGCTGCCATGTACTCTGCTTTTGCAGAGCTTAATGCAACTGAATTCTTCTTCCTGTTGTACTAAGGGACAACCCCTAATACTATGCTGAAGCAACACCCTGAAGTGTTTTTTTTGCCCATTGCATTACTTGCCCTAGTCTGCATCAGTATATCCCATCTACTTGACACCATCTCCCTAAGTATATCTCAACCCATAATCAATTGTACCTCGTAGATTTTGCAACACATGCTTTGTTGTTGTCTAATGCACTCTCTTTGGCTCCACCATGAACTGATTAAGAGTGTTGACCGCAAAGCAAATGTTCGACCTTCTGTTGACTAGATACATGAGAGAACTAATAAGTTGTCTATATAAGGTGGGGTCGATTGCCTTATATTTTGATGCATCAATTTTCCTCCAGTTGGTTATCATAGGTGTAGACATGGGTCTACTGTCCAAAATCCCAAATATTTTCAAGATCTCTAATGTATATCTCCCTTGACCAAGGAAGATTTCCCCATTTGTTTACCACACTTCGAGTCTTAGAAAATAGTACGTCAACCTCAAGTCCTTTATCTCGAACTCTATTGCTAAATCCCTCTTGTAGTCCTCTATGAGCCTTAACGACCTAGTCAAAAATAAATCATCCACATATAACACGAGAATGAGTGGTTCACCTCCAACCATAAAATAGTAGAGGTTTGAATTTGCCTCACTCTTCACAAAGCCCATCTACTGCAAGTAACTGTCAATGTGACAATACCTTTCTCTGGGAGCTTGCTTGAGTCTGTATAGCGCTCTCTTCAACCCGCATACACAAAGTCTCTCTCCCATGCATCTCAAAACCCTCTAGCTATTCGATGTACACCTCCTCTTCTATAACTCTGTTTAGGAACACCGTCTTGACATCCATTTGATGGATCTGCCATCCCATCTGTGCTGCAAGTGAGATCACGACCCAAATGGAAGTATACTTGGCCATAGGAGCAATGTCTCCTCATAATCTATTCCCTATTTCTGAGAGAACCCCTTGGCCATGAACCTTGCCTTGAACTTTTTTACTTGCCATTTGCAGTGTGCTTGATCTTGTAGATCCAGTGGGAACCAACCACTGCTCTGTCTAACATTCTAGGAAACACCTCCCAATCATTGTTCAACATGATGGAGTTGTACTCCTCCAACATAGCATCCTGTCATACCTGAAGCTGTGCAGCCTCCCAATAATTGGAAGGCTCACTATTAATGAGCTCACTCATCAATGCCTTGTACTTGAAATATCTCTCTTGTGGTCTCGTGGCTCCACAAACTCTTGTGCATCTCCCAATGTCTAAACATTGAAGCACCTCGCGATTCCTTCTCCCACTTGTGGTGGGTGGAGCCTCAAGCTTCTCAACTTGCTATTGCTTCAATGCTGCGAACTCTCCTCACCACCTATACTTGTGCCCATACTAGTCACCGTACTGGTACTTGTGCCCTGAGCTTGAGATTCTTGTTTAGCCCTTGGAGCTTTTGCTTGTTGACTTTGATCAACTACTAGCAACTTGCGAGATCTTCTAAAGGCTTTCTTCTTCTCGAATTTGACGTCTTGTCCCACGATGATTTTCCTTGTCCTAGAATATAGATCCTATATGCCTTGGAATTTTTTCTGTAACCAACGAAATATCCCTTCTTTGCAGTCAAATCTAGTTTTGTGTGGTTCTCATCTGGAATGTGACAATAAGCAATACTGCCAGAAATCTTGAAATGGTCAACTTCTAGCTTTTTTCTCGTGAATGCCTCCTTGGGTGTCATCTTTCCCAACACCTTGTGCGATACCCTATTTTAAATGTAAACTGCTGTGCTACATGCTTCTTCCCAAAGATATCTAGCCATATCATGATCAAATAACATGGCCCTTTTTGCTCGAGCTATTATTTTGTTCATTCGTTTTGCAACCCATTTTGCTGTGGGTTGTATGGACTTGTTTATTTTCTTTTGATTCCCTCAGCGCATAAATACTTGAAATCTTTCTTGATATACTTTCCCTCATTATTTGTGCATAGAACCTTAATTTTCTTGCTTGTCGAATTCTACACAAGAGCCTTAAACTCTTGAAAGCGTTGAAGACTTCATCTCTTATCTAAGGGGTTTTTATAGAAGGAAGGGATTGACTATGATGAAACCTTTGCCCTAGTAGCCAAATACGCATCCATTAGAGCAATAATTTCTGTTGCAGCATAGATGGGTTGGAAGATTCACTAGATGGCATGAAGATGACCTTCCTTAATGGTGTGGTTGAAGAACAGATTTACATTGAGTAGTCACAAGGTTTTGAGGTGCGTAGGAGGGATTCCCATGTGTGCAAATTGAAGAGAGCACTATATGGACTTGAGCAGGCTCCCAAGGTGTGGTATGCCAGGATTAAGAACTACCTGTAGGGCATGGGCTTCACGAAGACTGAGGCGGACCCAAACCTATGTGTCATTCAGGTCAAGGGTGAGCCTCTCATTTTGGTGTTGTATGTAGATGACTTATTTTTCATTGGTTGCGAGAGGCTCATAGCAAAAGATGTGGAGATTACTTTCTGGGCTAGGAGATTTGGCAAAAGGATGGAGGGATCTTCATCAGGCAAGGGAAGTATATAGTTGAGATCCTGAAGCGATTCAGGATGGACTATAGATCCGTGTCTACGCTACTAGTGATCAACTGGAAGAAGATTGATGCTTCCAGATTAGAAGCAATGGACCCTACATTATATAGACAACTCATTGGGACTCTCATGTACTTGGTCATCACCAGACCAAACATCTATTTTGCAGTCAATATACTAAGTTTGTCCATGGTGGAACCAAAGCGAGTTCATTCAATGGCTCCAAAACATGTGTTGATATACCTTCGAGGCACAATTGATTATCGATTGAGATATACTTGGATGGAGTGAAGCTAGAGGGGTACACTGATGCCGATTGGGCAGGAAATATTGTTGGCAAAAAGAACACTTCTGGGTGCTATTTCAGCTTGGGATCGGGAGGAGTTTCCTAGTATAATATAAAGCAGAAGCCAGTTGCCCCGAGTTTTGTTGAGGTTGAGATCAAGGTTGCTAGCTTGGAAGCTTGTGAGGCAATCTGTCTTTGGAAACTTCTTGTGGGGCTATTTTATCAGGAGATGGAGTCGACTTTGATTCATTGCGAGTTGTATCAAGCTCTCGGAGAATCTAGTGTTTCATGACAAATCGAAATACATTCATATCAGGTACCACTCCATTTGAGATTATGTGAAGAAGGGGTTAATAAAGCTACATTATGTACGAACGGATGAGTAGGTAGCAAACATTCTGACCAAGGCTTTTATGAAGGGAAAATTTGTATTCTTCATAGATAAGCTGGGGTGGTGTAGAACAGTGTTGATAATATCGATATCAACAAAATATCGACGAGGGTCTAGAAAACATCTTATCGGCACTAACGACGAGGGTCCAAAAAACATCTTATCGACAATATCGTTGAAAATATCAGCAAGCATAAAAAATCAAAATTTTCAGATTTTCAAAACAACCTATATTTCAAAATATGGCGATATTTACTCGGTGATATATCGTTTTGCCTAAAATATCGCGATATTTTCGAATATTGCCGATATTATTAACACTGGTGCTGAACACCTTCCTCGCTAAGAGAGAGTGTTGAAAATGTAGCTTGGAAGGTGATTTTGCATTGATCAAGTGCCATGACATGTAGTGAATCACCAAAATTCTCTCATGGCCGAATTAATTAAATATTTCCTAAGTTTGAACCTTAGGCATGGAATCAATAATTTAATTTTTGATTTTATTGGCCACTTTTATTAATTTAAGAGCTCACAAAAGATTATATTGCGACCATTGGTCCCAAGTGTGGAGGTGCAATCTCAACCCTCCATCACTTTGGACATTAGGTCAAAAAGTTATACAAAAGGGAAATGGGTTGTTGGAGAGATTAATTCGATTTGGCATAAGAGCTAGGCATTCAACAAAGACAAGAAGTCGAAGTCACAACAAAGTGTGTTGGCAGAAGAGCTGGGCACAGGAAGTCTACTCGCAACAAAGTGTGATTGACACAAAGGCGAATGTTAGGGGCAATGAGTAGGCTTGAGGAGGCCAAATTATCCAGGATGTACAAGTTGATTTAGAGGAGTAGAAACAAACCGATTTGAGAGGGTTGAGTTGGGCTAATCGATTGGGTTGAAGGGGGCCTAGTTGTTGGGCTATACAGGGCAATTTCCAATGAGCTTAACAGATCTATTTAGCTGGGTTGTACAACTAATTTGTTGGGTTGAAGGGCTAAAAATTTCTAGGTAAACTTTTTTTGTAAATTCCTAATGAATTATTTGCTATAATCAATTTTCTCAAGCTGAATAAAGAGCCCATGGTTGCTGGTTTCCCTACTTTGGGGTTTCCATGTATTGATTTTTTGAGTGCAACTATACAAACACTTTATTTCTGAAACTTGATAATTACTTCCAATGATGTAGATGTTTATTTAGCAGTTTAATGTATCATTAAGCAATTACACATTAAAGAATTCAACCATAAGGACAATGAAGTAGTAGAGATCACAATACACCAGAGGGACACAATGTTTATCCTTGGAAAACCCACTTGGGGAAAAACACAACCTTCTTCTTAGAGAAATATTCAATTCAATAGGAGATACATCAAAGTCAAGGTCACACTAAGCAACAAGGCAACCACAAAGATGCCAAGTCAGACCTCCTTGACTTTGTCCACAAAATCCTCATTGAGCAGCTTGGTCAGGGTATGTAGTAGGACTGAGTTTCAACCTGCTTCTCTTCACATGAAGGTTTGGATTTTATGACAGACTTCTCTCTTGATCGCATAGTGCTTTCCCCCGAAATCTCTGGCTTGATTACAGACTTTACTTCATAGAAATTTTGGCTAGTTCACAGGGTTTGCTCCACAAGAAATTAGGGCTAGATTACAGATTTCAGTTCTTAGAAAACTTGGTCTTGTCCACAAAGATGAACCACAGGAATCTTGGTCTTGTACACTGAGATAAACCATAGGAATTCAGCTCCTTCTCACATGGAATTCACCACAGGGAACTTCGTCCTTTCACAAAGATTTGTCACAAAAGATTTTGGCCTTTTTCACAGGAAATAATCACAGATACCTTGGCTCCTTCCACACAGAATTGATCTACTCCTCAGATGCTTTGATCAGCTCCATAATCACTTCAATCTGCTTTTGAGACTCCTTCGTATGGCTGGATAGAGGATGTTATGTGATGATGGTCTGAATTGCACTTTTGTTGGAGGTCGAATGACTTTATTTATATCAGTGTTATGAACATCTCGATAACATCCCGATTTTATCTTGAAATCACATTTTTTTAGCGTAGTTGATGTTTGTCGATTTTTACCAATATTTTCTCAATTTTTTGTTTTTTCGGACCCTTGCCAATTTTATCCCGATGCCGATGTTCGCAACATTGATTTATATACATCTAGAGGGTCTTGTTGACAGTGCTAGACCCGCCAACATGTCAAGGGGATCTCCCCGGTAAGAAGTCCCAATTAGACCTCAGAGCGTTTGGTGTAGGAGTCTCAACAATGGGTCATAAGGTAATGCCTTGACTGTGATGTTGCACAGAGGCAAGTAAGATAATTTTGTCAATAACAAGGGTGTGACTGATGTAGTGAGTCAAGGAATGAGTATGAAAGGTTCCAACACTTGAAAGGGGGAGGAAGGTGAAGGTGAGTTCCAGGTTGAAAGGGATCAGTCCCAACTCGGCTAGGAACACACAACACAAAGGACATGCATAGCTTCCGGCAGAGCAGTCAACACGGATGCGACAATCACAACATACAAGGTAAGATAACACGAACAACACTCATGGATCTGAGACGAGTGTGACTGTTGATATAACAAAGTTTGGAGAAAGGTTTGTTTGATTTCCGACAGAGCAGTCGACACAAACGGTGACAACATTAACAACATATGCAACACATTAACAACAAGATTCATATAATTGCACACAAGTCAGTTCATATACAAGTACGTAAGTTAAACAACATATATCATTAAGGCAACTAGAGCAGTTCAACTATAATAACAACATATGCATGAAAATGTGTTGGCTTTTATTATATAAAGAAGTGTAAGTCACAATCATACAATACACCATGTAAACTTGCTAGCCCCATTAATGGAATGTTATAGCCATATCTGCCTGCTCCTCCAAAGAGATGTACTAGCTCTGTGTAGTGGAGATGCCAAGGTGCGTTACAATAATGTCCAAGCCTTCTTCAAGATAGTCTTAGTAGAAACTTGGCTGACCAAAAGCCCTTACAATGAGTTATGAGGGACTATTTATAACAAAGGGTGGGGTGACCCTTGTCATTCCCCTTTGTGATAGTTCAACCACCCTCATGACTCTTCACCTACTCTATGATTGTTACATCCAACTGTTGACACTCGACTTACACTTGACATGTCTCAACATTACAATGTAATGTACTCATGTGAGACAACATGGCTTGAGCAAGCCTTGTCAGGCGTCACTGACACTTGGTCCGCTGTGATGAGACCAACTCTTTGACATGCTTGTGATGGTGAAGCTGGTGAGCTGATGCCAAGCTTGGTCGTCCTGCTGATGTGCATGCACCTCATGGTGACATCTTGTTGAAGCGAACTCTTGCCTCTGTTGCAACCGGTGCATTGGTTCGACCCCTTCATCCAACTCGTCTGCTAACATGCGCATGGTGTTCTTGGGTATGGTTGAACCGGCAACACACTGATACATAGTGTCCGTGCTAATCTTTAAGTGTGTGTTGGTGGTCATGCGCATCAACTTGTTGAAGTACATGTTCAACCCTAGTTGGACTTGCTTCTTGTCCTTGCCTTGGTGAGTGTGTTGAATGGGTTGGATTGCATGTGTGCGCTCAATGACATGCATGCTGCTGGATCCCTTACATGCGATTTACAACATTGCTCACGATGTTTGCTTTGTGTCAGCTGCTGGGATAGATCCTTAAATCGTACTGGCACAGTTTCATTTGCGAGTGCATGTTGCGACCACTATTGTTCTTGTTCCTGCTGCATCTCATTGTACTATCTGTGTAGCTTCACGGTCTTCTTGAGTCGCTGCTTCAACGCATGCAACTCCTTCTTTGTTCCATCTTTTGCCTTCGCGCGATCTTCATGTCGCGCTGTCACTTCATAGGCCGAGTCTATAAATTTGCTTTCATTATCAGTGGATCTGCTTGATCTTGTAACTTTGTTCCGCCTCTATGTTGTCAGCAACCTTCCTCTTGCATTTGCTGCATTCGGTATGTTGCCTTCAGTTGCTATTCATGATTCTGCTCGCTATGATGCTATTGCTTTATGTCCTTGCCCATAAACAACTTGATGTCTTCATGACTAGGTAAGCCCATGGACACGTGATTGACTGCATCCCTAAGTGTGCTCTGAACAATGTCTTCGTCTCTGCTCTCTTGGAAACCATTGTACCTGTACTGCTAAGAGGCATATGAACACCTGTGATACCTGGACACATGGAAACACTCATGGCAAGCAAACTGTTAGGCGAAAACCAAAATGAACATGAGAACTAACTTGCAACATACCTGGGTGAATGATCATGAAGGTTGCGCAATTTCGGGCAGGAGGTTGGGAGACTGACTGCCAAGACTGCACAAGGCACAGTCTGGGCTGTTGGGAGACTGTCTGACTGTGGAATTGTGAAATGCGCAATCTAGTTGGGCAGTTGGCTACTGGGATTGCACAATGCACGATTCTAGTTGGGAAAGACTGCTGGCCCAGGGACAGATTTGCGCAAATTTTTGGGCCAAGCAACCACTGACCTCCAGAAATGCGCAATTCAGTCTAGGAGGCCAGTGCTGGGCTAGATTGTGCAAATCTGGAGAGGAAAGTGAGCCTTCCTTCTCCAGATTGCACAATGCAGCCTTGGTGAAGGTAGAGCCCAGGCCAAGGTTGGCCCAACTCACTGACGGGCGACTGAAAGCAACTAAGTCAGTGAATGTGTGGCGACACTAAGTGATAGCAGAATGATTGACAGTGCATGCAAAATATGAATGAAAGATTCAACAAACAGATCAACATGCATGTGGGTGAGGCGGCTCGCCGGTTGGGCGAATGTTCGTGTAAAACAATTTCATGCATGCGACAGAGTGAGATAGCAACGAAAACTGAAACAAAGCTAGGACAAGCTAATATACATGTAAACGACAACAAGCGTTCAAAGAAATCAAGCAAACAATACTCTCACAAGCGAAAACACAAAAAGCGACAAAAATGTAGCATAAGGCATGGGAGGTGAGCTCACCCCAAAACAACTGAGCTGAATGTGTCGACTGCTCTTAGATGTGATATGGGATGTCAGAGCTGCAAGGTTGATTTGAGGAATGAGCTCTGTAGTGTCCGGTTGATGAGTTTTGATAAAATTGAGGTTGTGACGTGCATGCCACAAATCTAGGGGAAGCGACACTTGGTGGGAGGTTTTTGAATTGCTCCTTGCATGTAACCTCCAACTGCTAAACATAGATCCCGAAGACAAGGGATGCCTTTGCATGCTGCTTTGGAGAAGCAGCCTATGCATGCAAGTTTGTTTTGCTCGGTCCCGGAGGGAACCGGTCAACTCAGCTACACATGCGAGCAATTGCTCGATTGCTGGAGAAAAATGCACATTTCTGGCTGGGCGCTGCACTGGCTGCCCAGGGGGTTTGCGCAATTTCTGGGTTGAGTAGCTGACTGCTGCCTAGATTTGCGCAAATCTTGCATTGAACAGCCTGTTGATGGGAAAAATTGCGCAAATCCTGCTGGGAGGGTTGGCTGACAGGATTGCGCAATCCTGGAACCCAGCAGGTTGTTAGAGGGAATGGCACAATTCCTGGAGGTAAGGTTGGTTGCCCTCCATAAATGCGCAAATTTCGCTGGGAAGCTGCTCAGCCTACAGCGGGACCAAGTCTGGGTAAGCAGCCTGTGAGGGGATAGATCGACTGTGATCGACAGGTTCCCTTTGAGAAAGAAAGACACTAAAGCTTGAGGACTTGACAAAGCACGACAAGCTGCTGTGAAGGTTGGTATGGAGGCTCCAAAACAGGGTAAGGCAAAATTTTGGAGGGTTGGTTGTAGCCGCTACACCAGGTCCAAATAGGTGCCTCTTGGGGTAGAGTCGGCTTGATCAATAGGTGGGCTGGCTTGGCATCTTGTGGTGAAAAATTCAAGCTTGAAAATCCATTTTCCCTCTTTTGAAAAGGCCATGAAGAACACGACTTATAAAAATGTTCTTTTGACAAATAAATAAATTTCCTGCTATCACAAGCATGAAGAACATGCTTAATATACTTTTTCTTTCATCATAAATATAATTTATATTTTATCTTTACAATTACAAATTGTACATTTTGAAGACTGACCATAGCTACAAAATTCAACACCAAGGTAAAAATTGTGTCAAATATTTTTATTTGCCTGGCCTATTGTTTGGTTATTTTTGCTGTGCTTACTGAGTTAGGAACTTAGAGTATTGCTTGTTCTAAAATTTCACATCTGAGGAAATTAATTTTATTTTTGTTTTGAGAAATTTTATTGAACATTAAATCTGATCTGGGTTCAAGAAATCTAACAGTTGGGGACCCTGGAAAACTTTTTAGTTTCATCAGCCCTATCCTACTGTCCTTCATGATGTAAACTTTTATGCAGTAAACTTTCATGCAATCGATGATCCTGGATGATTCCAACTTCTCTGATTACTCTGCATGACTGGCAATATTGCTCGAATTGCATTTGAATTCTTATGACCAGATTTCTATTTGATCTTTTCTTTGAGTGTAGCTGGATAACTAGCTTAAGTTTGATGATCTTTGAGTCCTGTTTTACTATTCTACATTTGAATGGTGTGATGATCCTCTCGCTTGTAAGGACCTTACTGAAATGCCTTTGTTTATTGTTATAGCTTGTTTGTGGTGCTTTCCTTCGATAACTATGGAAGATCCATGAATGGTTTCTTTCAATGGCATGTTGATTGTGTGTAGTGAAGTAGTAAAAGTATCCATGCTTA
This sequence comes from Pinus taeda, assembly GCA_000404065.3. Taxonomy (NCBI): domain Eukaryota; kingdom Viridiplantae; phylum Streptophyta; class Pinopsida; order Pinales; family Pinaceae; genus Pinus; species Pinus taeda. Next base: position 40,984 of record APFE031361959.1, on the reverse strand, counting down.
AGAATCAAATGCATAGTAATCAAAGCATATATAAACATGCGTTAGAAACGTAGAATCAAGGGGTTTTTTATTCGCTCTATTATGTAAGTAGTTGTTAATCATGTTACTATTAATTAAGTGCTTTATCATTGATGGTTGTTGCACATATCATTAGACTGGGATGATTACCACTTGTGTGATGAGAACAATGAATACACAGCTTCCAATGATATGCACTTATACCTATTGTTAAGAGATATACTTATTCAATGCGACAACAAAGGGAAAATAAAGTAGGGAACAAGTCTAATGTGAGGAGATTTGAGCAATAAAGATGCGTGCTGTTCAATTTGTTTCAACAACTATTGAATTCCCATCTTATCAAATGTAGTGTTGGTTCTTAGAACAAAGCCATTTTTGCAAAGCAAAGAGAGAAATAAAAGGCCTCTTTTCCCTTTCTAAAGCAAGCAAGATAACTCAGATTGGTATGTTGCTCTTGCAACTGCACAAACACTTCGGGGTGGTTTATATTCAATCTTAATAAGTTTAGATTACGTTCATGATTGGTAAGATCATGTTTACTTGACGCGTCATTTCTTCTTACTGGTCTATTAATGCATTTGCAAGTAAATGATTGGGCAAGTAATGAGCTTTTAGAAGTTAAGTATAGGATTTGAGCTTTTGAATAACTTCTCCAATGATTATAAACTAGTTATAGTGTCGGTTATGCATCTTGGTAGTTGCATTTAATTCAAGAAACTCTTAAGCAATGTATGAATCAATGGTTCACCCTTAGGCAATGATGAGCTTTGGGTGATGTCATTAAGTCTATGTAAGGTTCTATACAGCACAATGGAGCATCATTAAATGAGCAAAGATGGAGTGGACTTCCAAGAACTAAATTGCATCACTGAGATTGCAGTTGGATGTTTCAAAGGAGAATGGAAGCAGTGAAGACTCAGGCAGGGGATCCAACTCAACCTAACATCTTGTCGATTCATAGATCAGTCATAATGAATGATAGAAGCTTAAATACCGATATTTTCATTCAAGAAGCCCCTAGTGAGGCAAGGAAGTGCCAGATATTTGGAGATAAATTTGGATGATGACAAATACTTTTGAGGCAACAAATTGCTTCTCTAATCCTCTAGTCACAACATTTTATTTCAACAGATGTTTTGATTCAACATTAGCTTTCCCCGTGACCCATTTGGCCTTTAGACATTCCAGAGTAGTTGAAAACACATTAGCAAGGCTAAACATACTTAATGAAGGGATGCAACAAGAAATTGGAGCAAGCAGTGATGCATTTTGCCTCTTAAGGAAAAAATTCATTGGTGATATAATTGTAGTAGCAAAGTAAGATGGTATGTGATGCTTTTTGCCCTTTTGAGCTATGTTGAACCTCGAAGAGAGCTAAAAATACTCTAAGAAGCAAAACACATGGCAAAGAGAGTTGCAATGCTGATTCAGAGTTTAAAGTGATGAGTTTTTCTTATAGAGGCTCCACTAGACCCTGTGAAGAGTCAAAACATGCACTAGAAGATAAAACACACCTCTAAAAAGGATGTAGCGGTTTCCTAGAGCAACAAATAGTTCATTTTATTCTTAGAGGCTTTGTAGAACCTAGCCAAGAGTCAAATAGTGTAAGAGGTAGAACACATCCTTAAAAAGGGTGTAAGAGTTGCCTGGAGCAGCAAGTAGCGTGTTTTAGCCTTAGTGGCTTTGTTGAACCTTGCCAAAAATTAAACAGCGCGTGCAATGTTGAAAATAGTAGCGGGAAAGGTTCTTTGACTTGTGTCTTAGTCAAAGAGACCACAACCACTTTTTCCTTAGCATGCATGAGTTCCTAAAAGTTAGGGCGAGTTCCTATAAATTAGGACAGTTCATGAAGCAGTTTGACTGATGCGCTGGAGTGGGAGGCTCAGTTTGTTGTCTCCTAGTGTGAGTTAGTTTTGGAAATTGACACGTGAAGGTATAAATTGAGACTAGACGAGTGACAAGAATCAGTTTGACTCAGTTAACTCATCAATCACTAGTTCGACTTCCAAAAATAGAACTTGCCAGATTTAGCCTATTCGATTTGCTTATAAGGAGGACAAAGGCACTCATTGTATCATTGTTTTGTGAGCACAAGAGACGAGGCAATAGAGAGCACAAATTTGTGTGCGGAAGCTTGTGTGTGGGAAGGGCGTACTAAGGAGAAACATGTGCGCAGTTGATAGAGGAGAATCTCCTTGGGGTTTGCACAAGGAAATAGGGAAGCATGATCAGGGTTCTTGCAAGGTGTTTCAGCTTAGGACAATCAGGGAGAACAGTCATGTTTTTCTATTGAAACAAGGTTGTATTGTAAGAGAATTTCTCAAAATTCTATCAATAAAATTCTTAAATAAGCAGAGGGTTTTCCCAGTGGGGTTCCCTGGAAAATATTGTGTTTTTGTCATTGTGTTACTGTGTTTATTCTTCTTCCTATTCCACGGCAAACAAGTAGAGAAATTCTGTGTCTTAATGAAAGAAACTAGTTTTCAGATTGTTCTTTAGAGCAGTTGCAAAATTTAATGGATTTTCTACCTGCAAAGCCAAAAAACACTTGCTAGGGAGCTATGGTTGCAGAACAAGAGAGTAGATGATGCGTTTTAGACTTAGAGGTTGTGTTGAACCTTGCCACAAGCTAAAAAATGCTTGCAATGCTAAAACACATTACTAGGAAGGCTACAATAATGGAACTGTGTTTTCCCTTTAGGGCTTTACTGGACCTTGCCACGAGATTGCACCAATGAAACAAGTGAGAGATTTATGCATTTTTTCTTTGGAGCATTATTGGATCCCGCCATAAGTAGGGAAATGCATAGTGAGCCAAAATGTACTTTTGGGGAGCTGCAACAGTGGAATAGATAAGAGAGTGACATGTTTTGCCAATGGGGCTGGTTTGTGCAATGTTTTCCTTTCTGGCAAATTTGAGTGTGACGATCTTGTCAGTATATTTTAGATCACCAGTGCTTAAGGGTAGACACACCTCTCCATCTTTAACACTATCATTTCTTGCTGTGCCTTTGTGTATGCGCTTATTTTTGTTTACCAATTGTTTTTAGTGTGTTATAGGCAAAGTGTTGTTCACAGCGGATACAGAGCGGCAAGCTCTAGATGGGAATTAAGCCTAGAGTCATGTTCCTTATAGTCAATTAACCTATTGACTGATCACAAGGCATACTTGATTGCCATTTCTTTGTTGTTATGTTTTATTTGAAGTTGACAGGAGTTTTAATTTAAAAACAAGGTTTTTAATTTTGTTTGGGGGAAAACTACAAAATCTTTGTACTATGCTTTAAAAACCTTGCCAACCACTAGCTGTTGTACATTGTTGTTTTCTTGTTTCTTGTCCGAATGCCCATATTTTTCCTATTCGTGCTTGCTGGTGTCATTTCTGCACATTACTGAAACCATTTGATACCCGGTTTGGGGTTCACTTCACTCTGCAATGTATGCCCCTTTACTGCAATCACATCTGCCTTTCATTTATTTGTTCCTTTCACTGCATTCCCTTTCTTTTAAACACATAGTGTTTTTCCTATTCGTGCTTGCTGGTGTCATTTCTGCACATTACTGAAACCATTTGATACCCGGTTTGGGGTTCACTTCACTCTGCAATGTATGCCCCTTTACTGCAATCACATCTGCCTTTCATTTATTTGTTCCTTTCACTGCATTCCCTTTCTTCTAAACGCATAGTGTTCTTCTTAGCTTCTCGTGCTCACAAACACCCTCTCACATTTCAACCGCCCACTTTCCCACTATTTTTATTCTTAGTTTGCTTCAATATTATTATAGTTCTATAGCAGTTTTGAGAGGGGCTCCTTTCCTGTCTTTCAACATTATGGCTGCCCCAACTGCTCCTATACCATGTTGTCAGAGTTCAAGTATAGAATCACAAAATAACAATTCAAGATCTTGAACATGAGAGAAAATATGTGGCAATTTTATTTAAACGATGATCATTGGAGGTGCATCAGTGCAGATAAAGGAAATATATACGAGTACAAATGACTTGCTTTCGACACCATTGAGACTGCTAATGCTCTATCATTTCCAGTTATAGATATATTTGTGACATAGATTTGTCCACACATCTTATTTTGTTATCTGTGGACTTTCTCAAAAACACATGCATGCACACAAATGTATATAAATCACATACCATGTATGTGACATATAGTGATAAACACATGCACAACTCAACAAGGATGGAAGCTGGACTCATGAAATCCATATCATAAAAATATGAATGAATTACACGTTCAGTTGGAGGATTGATCACCTATCATTATTACTATTTACAGGATGTCTCAATAAATAATTTTACTAGTAATATAGTATCCCTGCTGTATGCTTGTGCTGTTTCTTCATTATGAAGAGATTGGTTTGGCCAGCAGGAGATTATGTTTGATCGTGTACAATTCCTAGTTCCTATAATAATTTCAAATTTCATTTTTCTGATAATGTTTTGAAACCTCAAGAGCAATACATGAAGGATCAAAATGTGAGAGAAAATATAGAAAATAGAAAGAACAGAAAGTGAAAAGGATAATTTCAGTCCAGGGTTAAATTCGTGAGCTTCATCAGTCTATTATTTCTTCCATAGAAGATTCTTATGCAGTCTTGTAAAACATCCCTGGAAACTTTTTATTAATTGCAAAAACTGTCCAGTATTTAATGGACAACATTTTGGGATATGGTTTTCCAGGACTGGGCCTATTTGACAAAAATAGCATCTTTGATAGAGTTTCCTGCAAATTACATCGCAGTTCACCAACATGTGATGTTTATAGATTGGCAATTTGGATGGAGAACTTTAAGAGATTGTGGGGAGAGATGTAATATCAGTATGGTCCTGCAGTTATTTTCACTTAAAAAAGAATAATCCCCTCTAACACTCTTATTGAATTTTGGTTTGATCTTCACCATTTCATTTCTCGAATCTAGATGAAGAGACTTCATCTCTGTTAACTTTGGGGTTAAATTGAGTCCACAATGACCAAACATGTTGCATTTCACGAGTAGACTTGTTTGTCCCAGTTCAGTGTGTATTGTTATATGTTACACCTAGTCTTGTGTTTTCTAAGTTCTCATGTATATAAATTGTAGATGTTTTTGGACATTTTCCGAGTGATTTCCTGTTGTCCAATTACCATCCATGCTATAATTTCACATTAAACTCTGCTGACCGTTGACCTGGTTTTGATTCTCACTACATATTTTCCCCTGTTTGCAGCATGCTGTTTGTGGAACTTTATTAGTATTGCAAAATGTTCATATTGCTTGTTGCACTGGCAAAGTCCCTAATCCAGTGGAGAACTGGGAATATAATAGTGACTAATGTTTCCATTTGCTGGCTTCAGCCTCGTAGGTGTTTTTCCAAATTAAATTTTTGGTCTTTATTTGCTGTATATCAAGTAAAAGACTTGTCTTGTATTTTTTGTGCATAGCAATACTTTATGCAGCACTGGTGTACTGGCTTATTGCATGTAGATCTGACATGTCAACCTATTAGTCTATGCTTTCCATAGTTTGGCTACAATGTCCTGATTTCGATAATGAGTTGGACTTGCAAACATAGCATGTAATTATGTTCAGAAAACAAATGGTTGTTTTATTGTTCCATAATAAAATACGTTACCCTTACCTGAACAGGTTTTGCTTGGCTATGGTTGATACTGATTGGGATGTGGAATAATTCATTTTCTTTGATGACAAGCTATCAGAATGATGGCAAAAATAATGATAATGGGTACCTTGCTGAAGACACCAGTCTGGTCTTTTGGTCAAGGATCCATAGCCATATCTAAGAAGTTTCGAGTTTAAATGCATCTTCATTTTTGGCTCATTGTGAATGTCATACATATTTGGTACTTCTATAGGGTTGGCAAGATAGCTTTTGTTATTGGAGATAGGTTAGTGAGTGAGCTCTTGGTTCCTTCAACAATCATATCTAATTTTCTTTGTTAAGCATTCGATATATCAAGTTCAATTTTCATGTTTTTCTTTTCCTAATGATGGATCATGGTCTCTGTAGATGACATTGATGATATAGAAGAGGTCTTGCGGCAGTTTGATATGAACATGAATTATGGACCATGCATTGGAGTTCCTAGGCTGGAACGTTGGGAGCGAGCGTCCAAACTTGGTTTAGATCCTCCACAGCAAGTGAAGGTATTTTTGGAAAGAGCTGGTGGCATATCTGATTGCCTTTGGGAGGGACGAGTGTAACTCATCATCTTTTTTGATCAGCCTTCCCACAATAACCGTGTGAAATGTTTTTGTTAATTGGGAATAACACAATGTCTTACAAATTTTGACAATTGGAGCATGTTTGTAATATTTCTGCCTTTTCAGTAATGTACATTCCTTGAAACATGCAATATACACTTAATTTTGGAGTGTACAGTGCTATTGAAAATGACATTTGTGTAGTTGATACAAACTAGAAATTGTAACCCCTTGTTACTAATGGGTGGTGTAAAGTTTCTCTCTTTCCTTCTCTCGGGAGTGTGAATTTCACCTAGTGAGGTTTATAAAATCGTCCTATGTTGAGGTTGTAAGATCATATCATTGAAAAGAACATGAAAGATCTCACGTGTCTCACTTTATTCTGTATATTTATCAAGAGTTAAGTAGGACAAGGTAGCTAACGAGGCCTTAGCTACAAGTGAGCTTATTAAGCGACACTATGCCGTCTGATGATGGTTTGTGATTAGGTGAAAGGAGTGTGAATTTCACCTAGTGAGGTTTATAAATCGTCCTATGTTGAGGTTGTAAGATCATATTATTGAAAAGAACATGAAAGATCTCACTTGTCTTTCACTTGATTCTGTATATTTATCAAGAGTTAAGCAGGACAAGGTAGCGAACGAGGCCTTAGCTTACAAGTGAGCTTTAACGAAATAGTAAGATGGGTTGTGATTAGTTGTTGCTTCAGCATCACATCAACACCTCGAATCCTTATGCTGGCTAGGTCAAGGGTTAGAATATGATACAGAAAAAGAAAGATAAAAAGATTATATATTAAAAATAATGATGCCAAAAATAAAATTAAAAATTCATAAAGATTATATATATTTACAACGATCAGAATAATTAAGTATAGTGGCATTGAATTAGCACTTACATAGATCAGATTCAGATTAATTAAGTATAGTGGCATTGAATTATCAATTAACAACTAAAGAGAATATATATATATATGGTTTTTTTTAAATCAATTTAATATGAATTATTTCTTGCATATTTATTTGTTATTAAAAATAAATGGTAACCTTATCACTTATAAAGATCTAATCTGATTAATTAAGAAGTATAAAGTGGCATTGAATTATCAATTAACAACTAAATAAATACAATAAGGCTAATTAAGTACAGTGGCATTGAATTAGCACTTACACAGATCAGATTAATTAAGTATATGACATTGAATTATCAATTAACAACTAAAGAGTATATATATATATGGTTTTTTTTAATCAATTTAATATGAATTATTTCTTGCATATTTATTTGTTATTAAAAATAAATGGTAACCTTATCACTTATAAAGATCTGATTAACTAAGTATAAAGTGGCATTGAATTATCAATTAACAACTAAATAAATACAAGGTAATGTGATCCAATTGTTATAAATGAATTAGGTCATCATACTTAATTATAAAGTGTCATTGAATTATCAATTAACTAAATACAAGGTAATGTGATCCAATTGTTATAAATGAATTAGGGCATCATATTGTTCCTTATACCAATGCTTAACATAGTGTTGTTATTTAAGTGGATTTTTGATTCGTTAAATTAATGAAAGTGAAAACATGCGATCGATTCATTAAATTAATGAAAGTGAAAACATGCAATTTTAAGTGGCATTGAATTATCAATTAACAACTAAATACAAGGTAATGTGATCCAATTGTTATAGATGAATTAGGGCATCATATTGTTCCTTATACCAATGCTTAACATAGTGTTGTTCTTTAAGTGGATTTTTGATTCGTTAAATTAATGAAAGTGAAAACATGTAATTTGATTCATTAAATTAATGAAAGTGAAAACATGCAATTTGATTCATTAAACTAATGAAAGTGGAAACATGCAATTGTCATGCTTGTATATTTAATTTGTCACAATTAACTTTTAAAAATTGTAAAAATTATAAAAAAGAGATTATATTGTGAAGGTGATTGACATGTCTCATGTTTCTAGTAAAGTTAAATGCTTAGAGAAAATGTGAACAAAATTAAGTAAATTAGAAAAAGATTAGTGTAAAGAATTAGTAGTTAGTTTTTTAGTGTAAAGAATTAGTAGTTAGTTTTTTTGTCTTTCTTTTAGGTTGAATATTTACAAAAACATGAAAATGTGTAAATCAAAAAGTAATTTTGTTTGTTTGTTTGTTTGCATTATGTCATTTTATATATTTTAACAAATTTTAAAAATAAATGAATTAAATTATGTACATTTGCAACATTAAAAGAAATTAAAGGCGGGCAGTAAAACAAAGTAAAAATTGAGATAGTTAGATAGAATTCTAGAATTGAAGTAAAAGTAGATTTAAATTAAAGGAGGAGGAATTAAAACCAGTGAACCATTGAGTAAACCTTTATTGCTCTCAATACGTTATTGCAAAGCATTACGAACAGATCAAACCTTTATTGCTCTCAATACGTTATTGCAAAGCATTACAAACAGATTAAACATTAGGACAAAAGAATGATCGTGCCACTTCAGTTGAACTGGTTGCTCCACTTTAGTTGAACCTGTTGCTCTCAATACGTTATTGCAAAGCATTACAAAGGACAAAAGAGTGATCGTGCCACTTTAATTGAACTGGTTGCCAAGCATGGGTTGAAGGGCACTCCACTTCTATGACCAACTTGAGGGGTTTGTGTTAAACCACTATAATTTTTTCTTTTCTTTTTTGTCCAAAACTATTTATGATTTCTCTCATATCTTTATTATACTAAGCAATCATTATGCATCACTTGCATATTGTATATATAAATTTTCAAAGTAACTATTTTTAATGTGCACATACCAAAAACATAGATATAGATATTAATCAACTTGAAGCCATGGACTCATTCACATTTTTGGAATCTCAATGAGTGGTGGATGAAATGAGATAATTTCTGTCATGTCCAAAATATCTTTTATTGTTGTCCTTTCCATATTTCCATACAACTTGATAAAATCAAGGAATCCATCTTTTTTATTATTTTCTATTATTATTTGATGACCTTATTTCCCACATTTTGCATGAGAAAGTGCAATGCGCAATATATGTAGTGCATTCTTTTCCATTGGAACGAAATGTAAGGGCCTCATTTGGTTGTGAATAGAAAGTGACTATATACATATATTTCTTTTTTCAAGTAAAGAAAAATCCCACATTCATTGGGAGAGTGTAACATGCTATATATACGTTGCTTTCAATAACTCTTCATTTCGATGACATGAGACCATCCAATGACATGTAGGTCCCAAAACTTGTGGAAAGAAAATAGAATATTTGATGGATGGTGAGAAACAAGAATGGGAATATGTGAAGACCCCCCTTTTTGACTTTTCTTATTTTGGTAGTATTAACTTTATAAACATTGCAAAGGAAGGGAAATTTCCCTTTTCTTTCAACTTCGTGAAGGATCCAAATGAACAAAATTATGCGACATTCATATAGATGACGTTGAAGATGGGAAGACTACACCCACAATGGCTTGCGAAACCTTTGAAACTATTGAGATGTGTCAACATTTGGTGATTCCACTGGGAGGTTTGCATATTGTGAACCAGAACTCGGAAGATTTTAGAGATATGATGGAACTAAGAAAGGGAAAAGTAAACAAAGTTAAGGTTGTGAAGTAGTGGGACAAGGTAGGAAATATCAAGGGTAAGAATAAGTGGCAGAAGACGAGTCTTCAACAAGCCACACAATGTATGCCGGATCACTCGAGAATGTAAAGTAGATGGGAGAAGGAGATTAAATATAAAGACATAAGAGTGATCTTGTCAATTTAATTGAACCAGGGTTTAGTAAGATAAACAATACCCTATGCTAATCGCTAGTTCAAGGAGCATTTCTTCACTCTTTCGACCAACTTGAGAAGTAGTCTTGGGTAGGAAAGAGGTTGGAGAACCTTTTGTTATGGAAAATCCTCCTTTTTGCATTTACACACATACAATTTTGTAATGGTCTTCACGTTCATTTGGGTTGGGTCTTCGTGTGAAACTAATTCCCAATGGTTTTGTGCAGTTAAACCACTCAAACTGTTCTTCGTTTCATTGATTATATACATTGTTATTTTAGTTTGTCGAGGGATTATAATTTGTTCTTTTCTTTTTTGTCCAAAACTATCATTATGTATCTTGTTGTCATTTGTATACTGCATGTATAAATATTCAAAGTAACTACTTTTAATGCGCACATACCAAAAGCATAGATATTAATCAAGTCAAAGCCATGGGCTCATTCACATTTTTGGAATCTCAGAGGAGTGGTGGATGAAATTCCATGCAACTTTCCTTGATAAAATCAAGAAATCCCTCTTTTTTATTATTTTTTGATAACCTTATTTCCCACATTTGGTGTGATAAAGTGCAATGCACAATTTATGTGGTGCATTCTTTTCCATAGTAATTTGAAGATGAAATGAGCCTTTGAAACAAAATGTAGGGGCCTCATTTGGTTGTGAATATGGTTATATGCATATATTTCTTTTTAAAAGTAAATAATAAATATCCTGCATTGATCGTGGGAAAGTGCAACATGCCATATATAAGCTGCATTAAATGCCTTTTCATTTTGATAATATGAGACCAACCAACAAGAGGGAGGTGTTGGAACATGTGGAAAGAAAATAGAATATTTTGTGGATAGTGAGAAACAAAAATGTGAATATGTGAGGACCCTTGTTTTTGACTTCTCTTCTTTCGGTAGTATTAAATTTATAAACATTGCAAAGAAAGGGAAAATTCCCTCTTCTTTCAACTTTGTGAAGGATCAAAATGAATAAAATTATGCAACATTTATATGAATGGATTTGTTGTGATGTACATTTTACCTTATGTATCTATCAAGAAAATGGATGAGGTGAATATCAAGTCTCATATGAGTTTGGCTTTGTAGACATCTAGTGATAAGCAGTTTGTTATGTGGTGCAATCAATGACTTAACCCAGGACTTTGATGGAGGGGGTGTTGTTGAAAGCAAGCTCTCAAAAATGGACATGGTTTTTAAATGCAACGAGAAATTTTTGTGGTAAAAAATTGATAGATACATTTATGGTGAGAGACGAAAAATATAAATATTTTTTTTATGGCAACTTGTGAGCAAGTTCAATTGATTTTTTATTATTATTTTAATTGATAGCACATTAGTTTCATCACATGTAACGAGTATTAAATATTTGAAAGTGTCATCATATGGTTTTTGAACCCAATAAAAATAGACTCCATGGACCATTTTAGGCTCCATAGAATTTTGAAGTTAAAATAGACCATTTTATTTGAAAGTAGTGAGATTGTGTTTATATCAAGGTGAAAGTTGCATGAATTTTTTGATTTCTTGGGAGATGCATTCTATAGCTTAGTATGAAGGAGATTTAGTGGGAGGAGTGTTCTATAGCTTAGTATGAGGTTGATGTGTAATTACTCCTGTGTTTAATTTGTGATTGACATGTTCTTTTTAAAATAAAAATAAAATATCACTAAACAAAAAATAATGTCAAATATATTTTTGATTAGCTTTAATTAGAAGTATAAAATATTGATAATCTTATTTTCATTGTGCTAGTTTGGTTTAATTGTTTGTTATTGATTCGTATTATAATCTACTATGAAAGAAATGTGTAATTATGTATGTGTTTAACATAGAGTTGGGATATAATATTTTCAAAAAAACATTAATAACAAAAAAATCTCTCATCCATAAGTAAAATATTGTGTGTTTATATTAACATACTTTTATATTAATTCTATAAAGAGGGGGATAAAATAATTCTCTATATAGAAACCAAATAATTGAATATTAATTGAAAATAACGTGCATATGTGTGTGTGTGTGTGTGAAGAAGATATGTAGTTCTTTTTAAGTAATTGTAATTTTTTAATGCAAAATTTAAATACAAATTTGAATATATATATATATATATATTATATATATATATATATAATATATTATATATATATATATAATATATAAGTGTATTTTAATCAATTTTTAATATGATCTTGATAATTGATATTTTAAAATTATCAACCAAAAAAATTTCAATGTGGATCATAACAAAATATATACATTCTATACGATATTTTTTTCAATTCATAAGGGTAAATAATTGAAAGTAAAAAAAAAAAAAAATCTTACATTTCCACTTTTGAATGTGAGGAGGATGTATATATCTTTTACATTCTATAAATATTTTAGTGCAAAATTTAAATATACTTATTCAATAGCCATGTTAACTTGTATTTTTTAATATGAACTTTATATATATTTATACATTAAGATAAAAAAAAATATTTCAATGTTTTTTTTGTTTGCTAAATTGTGTGCCTTAAGATGACTGTATGTTTAACATTTAGCTTGAAAAACCGCTACCCAAGGCCATCTAAGTCATCAAAATTACCTGGGGATTGCACTTAGCCTAGGCCACACCAATCCTTAACATGGTTGGATTTTTTCTCGTGAGGTTTCGAATTGACGGCCTTCATATCACAGAGTGCTTTAATAGCACACCCCATCACCATCTATTCTATGCCTTATGGGCTAAGAAAATAATTTAATGTTAAGTGTAACTATCGAGTGGGACAATGTTAATTCTTTTGAGGTTCCAACTTCTTTTAAGGCACGAAAATTGAAGAAAGGTTTGCACCTCAAGAGATTTGTTCCCTCTTAATACTTGATAAATCTAAGGTTAAAATGGGTATACTTGAATAAAGGATGTGACCAACATACCAATCATTGATAAAATTATTTATAATTATTGTGAAATGATAAAGTTGGAGATATATCAATCCTTTTTAGATAATGGATAATTAACATAGTTAAAAACTTCATGAAGAACTCTACACCTATAAGAGGCCTCCTTTATGTGGGGTTTTCATCTTTGAATTGGGAACTAGGGCTATGTTGTTGGGCTTTATAGTGATTAACCCGTTGCACACATATGTTGTAAGTAGCAAGTGTCATTAAGAGAGTTCAAGGAAACATGTGAGGCAATTGATAAAGTTGTTAAAGCTAATATTGTATTTTTTATTTTTCTTTTCTAATAGGATAATTATTGTAACATTTTTTTTTTTTGATTTTTTTGTCCAAAATTTTCTATTTTATTTGTGCAACATTTACCATAATTTAATTTGATTTCATGCGAGGATAGCAACATTGTAGATTCCAATTTTTGCAACATGTATTCAAACTACAATATATATAATTTTCAATTTAACAATAGTTGACCAGGTAGTAAAATACCTCTCACTCTGGTTGCTTAAGTCCTTTGAAGTCATTTGAGATAGATAAGTTGAGTTGTCTCTTCCCCTTGTCACATGCCTAAGTGGGTGGTTAACCTTTTAGTTAGTCAGGACCAATTTTTTGGCTCCTTAACTCTAGGAAATCTCCAAAAAATTTCTAACCCTCCATGCTCAAATCCCTCAAGACCATTGCTAGTTAAGTACACCTAAAATCACAAAATCAAATCCAACTTCCAATGCTCACCCTTCATAGTCTCATGACAATATTATTCTTTGATTTGTTTTCTTGTTCTCTGAAAAAAATCAATGTAATGAAACCTCCATCTCTTCAAATCTCATCCCCGTTTAAAGCTTTTTCTATTGCTTGCTTAAGACTCCCTTGGGTCAAGCCTAAGAAGGTCAAAACTAGGATAAAATAAATTTTTAGTACCTATCCTCATTTAGTGCAATGATACATATATCATTTCTTTTAATTAAAACACAAGTAAATTAGATCATTTAATCAAGTTAGATTTCAATTCCTATATATATATGTTAAGTCCAAAAATTCTATTGATCAATCATAAATGAATTACATAACATTTTTTAGCTTAGTTTGCCATATACTGATGATAACAAAACTAAGATGTATGATATTGGGAATAATAAAGGAAACATAGAGGAGTAGAAGAAACAATTACACATGAGAATCACCCAAATTAGGGCTAATCCTCAAGATGACATTTCTTTCCTCAATTCCAAAAAATTGACCCAACTATTTGAAGGCGGATTTATCGAAGCTATCTGTAGATTATCATTGTGCGTTGAAGGATATTCCTTATCAAAGTTTGAAGCCAACTCGTGAGATCATTTTAATACACCCGAAGAAGCATTATTATGCCGAACGAGCATGGTTCATAATAGGAGCCTTAGGAGATGATTGAGAACCTTGGGACTGAACCTTGTCCCCCAAATGGATTTCATCGTCAGATCCTGAGCAACTCTTACAACTTTTAGATATGGAATTTTAGATGTTCTGCTTCTGTTGAGACTTGAATATCAGGTAAGAATTCTATAAATGGTCCATTTGATGAAGTAGTATTCTCATAGTCTAGAGCCTAGGTCCAATGAGACTCTCCTATTTTTAAATTGATTTGATCTGGAAGCCTTTTATTGATATCGATTTCAACACAAATTCTGCCATAAGTGTATAATCTAAGTTGCCCATGAGAAGCATCAATAGTGAGAAATGACCAATGGAGTCTCCAATGCCCTCGAAAGATTTAGTGCCACAAATGAGCAGGAAAATTAGGAAGATAGACCCATATTGGCATCTTGGTAATAACAATTGTGGAAGAGTCAAAATTTAGAAACCAAAGGGTTATGAACAATTCAACATTGCCCCAAAACAGGGCCCTTTAGATAAAGTTTTATGATGATCTTTCGATTCCCCAAATAACGCAATGAAAAATCCATTTGCGTAGAAAATAGCCTTGTAGTTCTTGGTCCATGAAAAATGGAACCACCGGTAAAGATCAACCATGCGGGGCCATAAGCCATTAAAATGACAGATTAGGCCTGAATCTTAATAAAGCTGGTGGAGATCCTCCAATGAGGGTGACAGATTTCTAGGAGTGGAACTTTCTCAAATAGTTTCAACCAAAAATGACCTAGGAGTTGCTTGGGGCTGATTTGCGTTGGGGGGCGCGGAGGCGTGGGGGGACAGGGGGGGGGGGAGGGAAATCAAGCATGAAAATATCTTTATTAAAACACTCAGAGAGGAAGGCTTACCTCCAACCCCCCCTTGTGAATGAAGAGGCATAAAAACAGTGACATCTTTACCAACGCTATAGGCCGAGAGAGGGGAAGCATCATCTAGCTGCTTACCTTAAAAAAAATGTGTTGCATGACAAAGGGAATACTCACTCGGATCTCTAATGAAAACTTGAGGTCTCAAACTAGATCTGAGGAATAAACCCCAGTGAGCAATGAATGCCCGAAATATGCTTGACAGAGATTTGATAACAAGTTTTTGAATCTGGCATAGGGTCTCTTGGTGACATGTGAGCAAGGAGTGTAACAGGTGTTCCTCGGTTCACCGCTCTACTTGAACCATTGTTTTCCTTCGATTGGACAACTTCTAATGGTATATCACCATAGTTTATAGCCAAGGAATTGGGTTCCTCCACCCCTGCGGTAGTGGCAGCTTCCATGGTCATCTGCTGCTTCTGTAGCCTTACTACCTTCCCGAATTCCTTTTTTGCAGCAGTTTTTCTCATAGACTTGTCGCTTGAGGATTCAAGATAATTTCAGAGTATTCTGCTTTGTTCAAAGCACATTTAGTGCCTTTAATTCCCATTTTAATTCCTTTGGCCTCATTTTTAATGATTTTAGAGGCACTCCTTGGCTATGCTTTGAGCAAGATTTCACTGTTTTGTATTCTCCATCACCATTGATAGGGTTTCATATCCCGATTTATTCTTTTAAATATTATTAAAATAAATTAACATTAACATTAGATTTCAACATAAAATTTAATATGTAATTATTAATATTTTCGAATGCTAACATAAACATTAACAATTAATCATTACTAATAACATTAACAATCAAAGTTAATATTAGATTTCAACATAAACATCACCAATCAATTACTAATAATGCTATTAAATTTTTTTCTACCAACATTAGACACAATCACACAAATAATATTATACTAATTAATATCTATTATAAATAATACTAGCATGATCCGGATGCGGGTGCTTAAATTGCAATCCCATCATATTTATGAGGACAAACATATGTAGTAGTAGTGTGAATTTATACATGGAGGAAATTGGAATGTTAATGAATGGTATGAGCACTATTGGCAATCTTTGGCATGAGTTGGGTGCTAGGAGGATGACAGCCACACTCATCAAGCTCACTATGGTAATTACGAAGACTTTCTTTTAGTTAATGGGTAGATGTTTCCGTTATGAGCTCAGGGAAAGTGAGTCTCTCTCTATGCATGAAGGATTTAATTGCTTGGGTTTATGGGGATTTCCATGTCACATGATGTCTCAGTATTACATTCTCCCCCTTGGTTCTCTCGCACAATAAGGTAGCTGGTTTTTTCTTTTGGCTTTCTTTCGTTCTGTCTTGTGGTGGTGGCCTTCCATGTAGGGGCTTTAAGTGCAGAATGACAAGAGCTGTGGGCTCCTTGTAGGCATCTAGACAGGGGATGGTATTAAGAAATCAATCTTAGTCCTATAGTCACACTTCCCTTCAGATCAAAATTGGAAGATGGGATGACAGGCAACTATTTTCTTCAAGTTTTTATTAGAGTGCTCACTCCCTCAATCATGATGAGAGAGAGTGTGTGCGCACAAAGGCACAATGGTAGAGGAGGTTTGGGAGGTGGTCATTTCCAGCATGTCAAATCTTTTTTCTTGAAGCACCCCAATGCACTGTGAGCCACTTTCGATCCACCAACATTAAATTATCAATCTAGGACTCGTAAGCTTCGAAGCACAAGCGCAAGTAACGTAGGACCAAAGCATCTAATCTAAACTAATATCATGAAATTTGAAATATATTCCTAGATTAAGTACATAATTTCTATTCCTAGTTTGAAACTAATTTATTGATAATCCAAGGAATAACTTCATTTAAATAATGAATTATTTAAAACTTACTGAGAAATTAGGGAAAATAATGAATGATATATTCAAACGAGTGCTACTTGTTTCAAAACAACTCGACATGTAAAAGATAAAATTTATGCCTAAAGCTAATTGTTCACACAACACAATTTATTAACAAATGGTCTCTAATTCCACAAACTACAAAATAAACAAATGATTAACTATGATAATTACTCTATTTAAATCACACAACTCACGCTTCCAAACTAGATTTTTCTAATTAACTAAATCAGAGCAATTCTAAGTATGGAATGCAGCGAAGTACAAAACGTGGCCTGTGTACAAAATGCAGCCTGAGTACAGAATGCAGTTGAGTACAAAATGCAGTTGAGTACAAAATGTGGTCGAGTGCAGAATGCGACTGAGTACAAAATACAGTTGAGAATAGAATACGGCCGAGTGCAGATTGTGGTTGAGTACAAAATGTGATCCAGTGCTTACTCCACAACCTACAAAGTGAAACCAATAGCAATGCACTCGCTGCCCTCTACTCAAATTGTTGCCCTCTACTCAAATCTACAAAACATAAATGAATCTAGAATACAAATTGAAGTGCTGGAATTCTGAAAACTATTTAGAAAACAACTTGGAGATGAAATATAACTCTGTTGACTGAAACAAAACACACTTCCTAAAACTATTCCCGGGATCACATCATAAATCAGGAAGCAATTACATAAATATAAAATGCAGAAATAAATTGACAAAAAACTTAAATCTAATTCAAGCCATTTACAGGAAATTAAATATAAAAAGGAAATAAACACACTTACATAATCTATGTTAACCCTGCAAACACGATGGGTTCAGGCGGCCTTTCCTGTCCATGTGTTGCAGGTCTAAACTCTATTCATAAAATGGACACCAAAGCTACAACAACTTCATCATCCTTTATTCATCCAAAAACAAAGTTTTAATATACAACAACCAACAAATGCAGTTGTGCTTCCTCTCCTATGTAACTCTCTGTAACTCCCTGTCACTCCCTAGCTCTGAATGACTGAAATATATACTATGCTTTTACAATTTGAGATCCCAAGCTCAAGGATATGATCTTAGCCAAATGCTAACAAAATTACAAAAATACATTTCAAATGATGTTTTTGGAATTGGTTATGACAAATTTGTTTTGGGAAACCTCATGACCCATGCATAGCATGATTGAGATATAGAATATATTATTGCAGCTCCATATAGCTTGAAAAAGAAACAAAATAAATATTCAACCCAAAATATATGGAATTGTGGCTGATCCAAAAACGTTAAACCCAACGAATCTGTATTTAACTCAGAACTTCGGCACTGATTCTGTACTTAACTTTCACTGGAATATTTCCCTGACCATAACTTCTTCTCAATGATGAATTTTGCCAAACGCTTTCTGGGTTACCTAAATGAGGGTGCTTTGAACAAAACTCGTGTGTCGAAATTTCAATATTATTCACCATTTGATAACAAATTGTATATTTTCACCTACATAAATTTATTCCATACTTAACTTGTCATAACTAGTTTAATTGGCTTGTGAAGAATTTCGACAATGAAACCCTGCGGAATATGGACTTAGTGAAAAAACCATCATTAGTAAATCATGACAAAATCATCTCTAATCACTGAAAAGTCAAGAAAACTAATGATAATTAACCACGAAGTGTAGGATATGAATTAACAACAAAGTGTGGAATTATAGTGTGCAATGAGTTAAAAACATAGGAATTTAGGGTATGAATAATGGTATGTCTATGGTGAAAAAAATGGGCATAGTCGAGGCCCAAAATTGATGTAATTTGACATTTGAGCATATAATTTAAAGGGCCAACATTGGAAGCTAGACTTGAAGATGTAGCTTAAGAGGGGTGAACTCCATTATCGAGTTGCTGTTTTGTGACGCTGCATGTTGTCTTACTGTTTAATATGCAAAACTTAACTTAGTTTGTATGCTTTTGCAATATTGGTCCATTGCCCATAAGACATAAAATAAGTTGCAAAATTTTATAAAAAATCTTCAATTTTAATTTCAGATCGGTTTGGTATCAAAACCAGGTTGTTGTGAAGGTTTGATAGTTTTTGCAAGTGTTTTCTTGAATGATTACAAGGTCTAAATTGAAAATAGGAGGAGTGATTGAAGAACCAAACCTTTAAATTGGTTCAAGGAGGTCACAAACTCCATAAACTCCACTAGTCATGGCACATGAAGAAGGAAAAGAGTTAATGTCTGTGGATGAGATATCTTTTAGAAACACTTTCTATGATATGTCTGATATAATGAAAATTTTGTACAATGAGAGGACAAGGAGGTTGCAAGGAGAAAGTTGCAATCATATAAAAGGTAATGGTGGTGATGGGAGAAAGCCTCCACCTCCACCTCCCCCTTCACCTCCATTTACACCTCCTTCATCTCATAGACCTTCTCCTCCTCCATCTTCAAAATGACATGCTAAGTCTCCTTTGATTAAGCTTGATGTCAAGTTTGAATTGCCTATGTACAATGGAGAAGTGAATGCTAAAAAAATGATAAATTGCGTTCGTCAAATTGAAGTCTATTGCAGGATTTAAAAGATTGATGATGATGTCACTAAGATCCAACTTTCTTCTCTTCATTTGGAAAGTGCATCCCTCATCTAGTGGCTGGGCATAACTTAAGAAAATTTAAAGAAAAGTGGTAAAATAATATATTCTTGGAATGATTTTATAACTGCATTAAGAAGGAAATTTTATCCATTAGCTTACATGAAAAAATCAATTATGGATTGGTAAAATTTTAGACAAGCTAAAAGTCTGAGTGTCTAAAGTTACACACAATAATTTAGAAGAAGAGCTTTAACTTTGGGTGTTGATTTGTATTCACAAGATACTCTCCTTAAATATATACATGGATTACATAGTTATTTGAGACATACTATACTTACGTTTAATTCCACCAATATAGATGAAGTATGTGTTCATGCAACTCATTTAGAATCAAGAGGAAATAATTTTCTTCAAGAGACAAGCAAGAAATGTTCCAAATCTAGAGACAAAGGAAAAGGTAAGTTTAAAGACAAAGGAAAAAATAATGCTACTATCAAGAAAGGGGGAGAGAAAATTATCTATAAACCTTGTTCAAAAGAAGGCCATGATGAAGACCACTGTTGGAAATTACATCCAGAAATGAGACCAAAGAAGTTCAATAACAAGGGGAAACAAAAGACTACTGCTACAACTCAACAAGATCTAAGATTTGATTCAGGTGATCAAACCAAAATCACAACCATGGGAATAAAAGGTATAGCTTCTAATGCAAATACTAGTTCTTTTAGTAAGCCTATTGAATCTCAAAATGATAAAAAAAGAAGTGAGTTTTTCCATATCAGAGTCATTACAAAACATACTAAGGTTGATACATTGTTTGATAGTGGATCCCAAGTCAATCTTATCTCTGAAGCAAATGTCAAGAAACTTAATCTAGAAACAACACCTCATACTAAACTTTACCCTTTGGGTTAGGTATGTGATGATGCCTAATTACAAGTGACATGAAAATGTAAACTCAAATTTTCCATCACTGCTAACTTTATAGATGAGGTAGAGCTTGATGTTGTACCACTTGATATATGTAGGATTATTTTAGGGAGTCCATACTTGTATTTTAGATGAGAACAAATATCATCTTTTTAAAGATGGAGTTGAGCATATTTTTAAAGCACATCAAAAGAAGATGAAATTATCTCTTTGTAACACCCTCCGAGGTAAATGTGCATATAAACAACATAATAGGAATATAAATACAATAAACATATCAACCATCAAAATCCATATATATATGAGTAGATTTTCACATGAAAATCAAGGCAATGAATTTTTTCATTAATAAATGCAATGATCTAACCGGTGATGGGACTACCACGTTCCACCCGACCATAGATTGGCTGAGCCAAGTCTCTTTTCAGCCAATCACCTCCGTTCCATATTCCAAGCATGAATGTGGGACTCATAGAACACATTAAAAAACACTAATCAATGTGGATGCCATCGGAGTTCTCTGCCTACACCGTGAGGAATTTGAGTGCCTCCTAGTCTCTTAGGCTTTACCGTGCATCCGCAGTCTGATCCAGGGATCACTAGGCCCTACATTGAGACATACTCTCCAGGCTTTACCGTGCATTCCATCCCAGAATCACTAGGCCCAACAGAGAGAAAATCCACCTCTTGGCTTTACCGTATATCCCGCCATTTACCAGCAAGGGTTCTTAGGCCCACCGAGGCACACAATCTGGCTTTACCGCAACCCACAATCCAGTTCAGGGGTTACTAGGCTAGTGGCTTCGTGCATCATCAGTCTAGTTCAGGGACCACTACTACCATGTGTTTGTCAATTCGGAGATCCAGGCCACTCAGCTTCGAATCCAATTCGGCCATCCCCCATAAAACGCATGAGAGAACCCATCTCATCAAAGCTATCGGTAAATGGAAAGGCTAGGCTGAAAATACAGTCATACCTGGCAAAAACCATGCCATGGTAGAAAAAGAAACACGTGTAATCCCATGCATGCCAAATATAACTGTTGAGTATGGAGCATGATTGTTTAGAGGTCTTTGTTTTAGCCAGATGTATACCCAGGAAGTTTGTACACCCCTCCATGCGGGGGGGACTTGTCCCCCTCGTGGGGGTTCGGGGGGGCCGATCCCCCTCAGCTGGGGGGTTCGGGGGCCAGTGGTCCCCCGACGGGGGTTTCGGGGGCAACACCCCCGAAGGTAAAAACATATGTAAAATTTCCTTGTAAAGTATAGTAATTTCTAGTAAATTTGGTCCATTCATTAGGCGGATGATCTGACGATAGAAATTATGTTTAGTTTAGGGTTTTTTGCCCTAGAAGGCAACCCCTCTCTTTGTACGAGGGCATTGTATTTGAGGCTATGTAATAGATGTGTATTCTCTGAGCGAGAAACATAGAGGTGAGACTGTGAGAGAAAACATGGGATATTACAGCGGATCTGCTGTAGGTTGTCTCTTCATTTTATTGGATAATAGAAAGGAAGGACTGGTTGTTCGGGGTGGACATAGCCCAAATTGGGTGAAGCACGTATATCTGTGTCTCTCTTGTTTTATGCATTTTCTGTGTTTATATTTCTGCAATATTTTATGTGTTCCGTTGCTCTGTAATATATAATTTTCTAACAATTGGTATCAGAGCCGAAGGTCTATTTGGCTGATAAACTTGCAGGAAAGAAGGGTTACTCGTTCGAGTGGGAGCAATGGCGGAAGATGGTAAGTTTAGGGTCGAGAAATTTAACGGCCAAAACTTCTCGCTGTGGAAGATGCAGATGGAAGATTAATTATATCAGAAAGATCTATACCTACCATTGGGCGGAAAAACAAAGATGCCGACGGGTATGACAGATGAAGAATGGAACCTTCTCGATAGAAAGGCACTCAGAACAGTACGGTTGTGCCTCGCAGCGTCGGTCGCCTTCAACATTTTGAAGGAAACAATGACAGAGGGTTTGATTAAGGCGTTGGAGAAATTATATGAAAAAACCTCGGCCTCAAACAAGGTATTTCTTATGAAACAATTATTTAATATGAAGATGTTGGAAGGTGGATCTGTTGCAGACAATTTAAATGATTTTAATACTGTTACAAGTTAGTTATGTTTTGTAGGGGTAAACTTTGATAATGAAGTTAGAGCTCTTTTATTCTTGTGCTCATTGCTAGAAAGTTGGAATGGTTTAGTAATGGCCATTAGTAACTCTGTTTCTGGATCTAGTACTTTAAAGTTTGAT
>APFE031361959.1:1553-12021 GCA_000404065.3 Pinus taeda | reverse complement strand
CAAATGGAGGCATATGATCGGCTAAAACAGAGTGGAGGTGATGATGAGAACACGACCAAGGCTCAAAAGCTGATGATAATGCATTCACAATGGTTATTTATCGGAGATTGGTTCATTTTTTAGTGATCTTAAACTCTGGGGAAAATATTTGCTCATTGCTTAGGTTTAATTTTTAACGAGCTTGAACTTCACATAAAAACTGCTCGTGATAACGGTCATTGATTATTTGATTCATCGTTAGCACTTTGTTCTTTCAATGGTCGCACTACCTGCTCAATTGCTTTATCAAACTGATTAGAAATCAAAACACATGCTTGAAAAATGAGTTAAAACACTAATACCTTACTCGAATTACGTGAATAGTAATTTAAAAGTGACTTTTACCTCTCATTTTATCATTTCATTTGAACTCGTTTTGTTGGAGCTCTGGAGGTGCTTTTCCTCCCTGATTTTCACTAGCTGATTTCGGGAGATTCTGTGGGTGATTCTCAGCACCATCTGGACCAGGTAAGAGCTAAACCTGAGCTCTTCAGTTGCATTCCTTCCTTTTTGAATTTTGAGCATGTTTCCCTGCTTTGCTGAGCCCCTGGGGTTTGAACAATTCGCCCTGGCCCATCGCACCCTTCCTATATCGAAAGGTGCGATGCATACTAGACTGGTTACTGGCTAGTCAGTATGCATCGCTCCCAGTACACTGCTGGGGTGTGATGGGCGCAAGGAGGGAAACTTTTACACTGTTTTCTCATGGAATTTTGGTTGTTTTTTTCCAAATCAGGACCCCGACTCTTCTCTTGTTTGTTTTCAGAGATTCATCAGAGAAAAATGGTTATTACATGGCGAGAACGCGAGCATGAAGAAGAGGAAACAGTTTCTTTACATGATCCGGGCACGGTAATTGCACTGCGGAACTGTGGCCTGCTCAAGTTTTTCCGCATCTTTAGCATGAGGCAACAAATCAACTTGTTGCAATATTTCCTCGATGCATGGGATCCTACCAACCAGGTGTTCCAGATCAGAGGCAAATCCATTCCCTTGACTGTTGTGGACATCTATTTTTTGATCGATTTATCGAGGCGTGGCACCCCTCTCTCGTTATCAGGTTCTGCTCGTGGGGGTGAATTCGTGAGAGATTACATTCGCCGTATTGTAGAGAGGGATCTCAGCTGAGTAGGGACGGAAAGATCAACATCCGAGATGTCACTGACCGGTCCTTGAGGACCATTCTGTTCACTTTTGCTAGACTGGCTGTCAATGCGACTCTTCACATGGCTAACATGTCTTATAAGCAGTACACCTTGGAATGCCTTGAACCAAAGGTGTTCAACTGGTGTGATGCAGTACTCCCTGTGATGAAAGAACAACTGACCAAGGTGAAAAGTGGAAGATCCAAGAACTTTGGCTATGGTTCTTTTTTGACTGCTTTTGCCTTGGAAAAGATCCCACTGATGTAGCCACAGTACATCTCACTTGGTTTACCTCCATTGATTGAGTCATAGATGCAGAGATGGGTTGACCTCGTGGCCTGACATGCTGGTCAGTCTTAGATTTCTTTCTCTGACACCTTCTTCGAGTGGTTCAACCGCTAGGAGATGGTTTATGCGGAGTGTCCATATGCTGGTATGGATTTCCGGGGTCACTCGGATTTGGTGCTGCCGGCTGGTGAGCAGTGGGGTGCTCTAGGTAAATTCTTTGACCATATCTCTTTTTATTGTTTCCATAATGTTCTTATGCTTTCTTTGATCAAGACTAATCAAAAATCATGTGCTCATGCAGACATTGGACCAGTTCAACCAGCAGTATGCTTGAGGGCACCAGTTGTCGCTCCGGCAGGAGAGGCTGTTGGGAGGGCCATCCTTCGCGACCTTGATGTGGCCGAGACTCTTTCAGCGTTACAGGATCAAGTCGAGGGTCTTACTCTTGGTATTCCGGATGTGAGGACCGATGAGCTGCTTCTGAGGTTGTAGCAACATACTACTGGTGTGCTGAGTCGATGGACTAGGCTTTTACGCATGATTGCACAGGGGGTGACTTGTTATCACTAGCATCATTAGACTAGGGTGCCCCCTAGCATTTTGAGTTTTGGGTCATTTGACCGATTTTGTCTTGGTTACAGAACATTATGTGTAAACCATAAACAGTTATATATATATTTTTTTTATTTTTTTCGGAGCTTTATTTTTGGTTAAGTTACATGATCCTGATGCAAATATTGATGCAATGCTTCTTTTTATAAATGTCGCAAATGTCTATCTAACACATAATTTGCCAATGAGTCTGTTAATGTGTTTAAATTTCTGGAAATATGTTGATATTGAATAGAATCAAACTGTCTTTCCAAAATCCTGACCCTTAGGAACATGCGATATATAGCTGGATTCCGTACAGAGTAGATACCAGTGAGTTGTAGAATGACGAGTTGTGAGTCTAGCCTGACAACAAGTTGGCATATGCTATGTGCGATGGCATCAGAGAGGATTTCTATCAATGCGCTGTATTTAGCGATATTGTTCATTGACCGACCAATACATACCCCTCTGAAACTCACTAACTCACCGTTGGGATCGAAGATGGCCCAGGCCACAGAAGATAGGTTCCGCGAACTACGACTCACTCCATCGGCATATCCAACAAATGGTTCCAATAGGTTCGACATTTGCAACAAATGCAAAAAGCAGATTACCTAACTAAAATAATCACCCTTAGCGAAAACAAAAATGTAACAAAAGCATAGGGGTTACTATGCTGAGTTAAGCATAGTAACGCTTGAGGTACAACCCGATGCGGGGTTGCGCCAGTGGAATCCCATCATAATCCACCAACTTGTAGGCTCCTTTTGCTAATACATGCTTAACAATATAGGGACCCATCCATAAAGATTTGAACTTACCTGCTCCCAACTTATCAGACTCTTGGTCGTAAAGTAAGACCAGGCCACCTTCTGATAAGACACGAGGTTTGACATTTTTGTCGAACTGCGCTTTGACTCGTTTCTTATGGGCTTCATTAGCTTAAGCTACATCACGATGGGTTTCATCCAATTGGATTAATTCCAAGAAACGAGCCTCTTCTTCTGAAGTTTCGGGGGGAAGGTCGACCGCGAGCTTGAGGGACGAGATTTCACACTGAACTGGTAAGATTGCTTCCAGGCCATACACCAGTTGAAAAGGTGTAAACCCGGTCGCATTCCTCACCGATGTCTGGTATGCCCACAAGGCCGAGTACAGGATCAGGTGCCAACTCCGTTTATGGAATCCAATCATCCTTTGTGGCATGCATTTCAGGACCTTGTTGATTGCCTCAACTTGTTCGTTAGCTTACGGATAATATAGAGTAGAGCTGTCGTGGGACAATCCTAATTTGGCATCCAACTCAACCATCATGTGATTGCGAAAATGTGATCCATGATCTGTGAGTATGGCCTGTGGAATGCCGAATCTGGAGACTACATGATTGAAAAATAAGAGGGCAGCTGTTTTGCCGCTATTGTTTAATGTAGGCATCACCTCGGCCCATTTGGTAAAATAGTCTACTGCGACTATGATATACCCATGCCCCCCGGCCGAGGTGGGGTTACATGTCATGAAATCTATGCCCCATTTGGTGAATGGCCCAACAACTACTACTGGCTGCAAAGGTGCGGGAGGTATTCTGGTTTTGCGATCGAAGATTTGACAGGCATGGCAACTTCTGACTGCGGTTATGCAATCTTTGAACATTGTTGGGCAGAAGTATCTTGCTCGTAAAATATTTTGAGCTGTAGTATAAGTAGATTGATGCCCCCCACACGTGCCTGAATGACAATCATTCAGGACCTTTTTGGCCTCCTCATGGGTGAGGCACCTCCGCAGAACGGTATCGATACCACGACGGTAAAGCGTATCACCGACGATCACGTAGTCTTTTGCTTGGTATCGAATCCGTCGTTGTTCTGAGCGTGAGGTATTAGACCTATATGTTTGGGTTTGGACATAGATTATTATATCTCCATACCACGGATTTCTTGAAGATATCAGAAACAAAGATTCGTCCACGATTGCTTCTTCGGATGTTGCATCGTTGGACGATGATGGGAGATCGCATAGTAACTCCACGAAAACCAGGCTTTCTTCGATTTGGATTTTTTGAATACTAGATCAAACTCTTGTAAAATCGCTATCCATTTTGAATATTTGTCCCCCATCGACTGTTTCGACAATATATAAGTCATGGGGTTGCAATTTGATAAAATGGTAGTTTTTTTGAAGAGGACATAGTGTCGAAATCTCTGTATCGCTTGAACAGCTGCGAGAGATAGCTTTTCAACGTAGGAGTACTTCATTTCTGTATCATTTAAGTTTTGGCTTAAATAATATATTGGATGTTCAATTCCATCGTCTTCTTCAACTAAAACCATTGCTATGGTTGTATCCGCTCCAGCTAGATACATGTTAAAGTCTTTTTGATAATCAGGAGCATACATTAATGATGCTTTTATTAGGGATTCCTTTAAAGCATCAAAGGAAGCTTGCGCGACCTGATCCTAGATGAAGGGTACTTATTTTTTCAACAGACAAGTATAACCTTTAGTAAGTTCGGCGTAATTTGGAATGAACCTCCTCAGAAAGTTTGCTTTCCCTTGGAGTTTCTAAATCTGAAGGAAATTTGAAGGTGGAAGCAAATCAATGATTGCCTGAACCTTACATGGGTCGAGACGAATCCTGTCCTTTGAGACCACAAAGCCAAGTAAACGACCAGAACTGACACAAAACACACATTTGTGCTGATTGAGTTGTATCTTGTAGTGTCGGCAACGTACAAATATTGCTCCCAAATTTTGCGGATGATCAGTGCGCTTTCGCGAATGAGCTGGAAGATCGTCGAGATATGGTTGAACGATGTTCTTGTTGTCATGGAAAGCATAATTCACTGCTCTCTGAAATGTTTCCCCTGCGTTCTTTAAACCAAAGGGTAGCTTGTGATATGCGAACGTGCCCCACAGACAAATAAATGCAGTCTTTACTGGTCCTGTGGGCAGATATTTATTTGATTATACCCGGAAAATCCATCCATAAATGAAAATATTTCACATCCGGCGCATTCATCAATTATCTAGTCAATGAAGGGTGTAGGGTAGTTGTCTTTCAGACAAGCTTGATTTACATCCCTATAATCAACGCACACTCTAATCGTTCCTTGTTTTTTCATTACAGGAACAATATTCGATACCCAATTGGTTAGAGGAAGCGGGTAAATAAAACCAGCATGGAGGAGTTTTGCAACTTCCGCCTTGATGGTAGCGGCTTTCTTGGGGCGCACCTGCCGGAGCCATTGTCGTACCTGTTTGACATCTGGATACATCTTAATTTCATGTTCAACTATGCTCGAGCCAATGCCTAGCATTTCATCATATGACCAAGCAAAGACATCTCTAAACTCGCGAAAGAGAGCGTAATATACTTCCAGTTTTGATGGAGAACAAGATTTTCCGACATGAATATTCTCTACAACATCTGTTTTGGTCAAGACATTTATGGCAATAGTCTCTTCAATATTGGACAGGTTTCGCTCAGAATCCACCGTATTTACAGTATTTGATAGAAATTCAAAAACTGAGGGATGATCAAGGTCATTGGAATGATCCTCCTTACAATCCGGAAGATGGGAATGATGGTGGTAATCTTCCCATGGTGCCCTGTCAATCATCATTGACTGAACAATTCCTTCGTCTGTAGAATGTACTTGCGACCAAGGATCTGAAGGGGTGCCATATTCCTTAGACCTATCTATCCATACGCTTGATGAGCATTGATTCGGGTTTGACTCCCATGCCAAAAACATTGATTGCTACAATATTTCTATTGAGCTTGGAGGCAATACCTGTAGATGATCCATGTTAGTATCGTTTTCAGACATCTTTTGAATATAATATATCATATTGCAGGTTCCCACTGTTGCCACTTCCGCCAAATTGATTGGAGGTGGTAAGGCAAAATTCCCTATTAATGTAGGCTCTTTTAGTAGGCCTACTCTGATACTTTGAAGCGAATGAGAGCTTCCATGGATCATTGGAATGCTTCTCGTAACTTGTGAACTGTTGGGGAGAAATGTTTGCTGGTCGATGACTATAATTCCTTCTTAGAAGGGAAATGCAACCTTCTTGAAGTATGTCGACAAAACGACAGCCATAGCATATATCCAGGGCCTTCCGAGTAGAATTTTGTAATTGAGGTTTCCGTCGATAGCTTCAACATCAATTTCTACTGTTTTGCCCCCCAGTTCAATTTGCAAGTTACTTAAAAAATCCCATATGGGGTGTATGTTCGTCCATCAGACGCTTTTAATGTCGTCGACAATCTCGACAAGGGCGAAGATCCTAAAGTTTTCCAGCAACTCATTGACATAATACATGTAGATGCCCCCTCATCAATAATTGTTCGATGAACAGTTTTGTTGAGGGCTTTCACTTGAATAAGGAAAGCTAGTTGAGCTGGTAACTGAGGGTCATATCCTTTGTGATTAAAGGACACAAGGTTGGAATCTGTTGGGTCAATCCCACCTATCACTGACAATAAAGCCTACCTTTGGGAGGGGCAATTTTGCAGTACCTCAAGTGTTGACATAGCAGACGACGATTAGGCCAGATCGTCCACTATATTATAATGTTGTGCCGCTCTGGCATGAAGATTAAATGTCGATTTGTGTACTACTCCCTTTGGCGGTTTTATCGTTAGTTTAGGAGTGATGGGTGGCACAACTTCGGGTGAAGTTGTTGTCGAATTACTAGGTTGATCATTATCCTTGTTGTTCGACATTTGTGGATTCCCATAATCTTTATTCCTTTTTGATATCAAAGCATCATTTAGCTGCTTTGAGACAGACAACATTAGCACTTGGGACGAGGAAGCATTGTCGCTAGCAACCAGATTTTTTCCTGGATTCAGAAACGGATCAGTCAATACTGCCGAGGTTTTTGAACTCTTGAAGAATTTTATAAGCTTAGCTTTATATGGACACTCTCTTGTCCAATGATCCTCATCACATATAAAGCATGGATGATTTGGTTTCCTATCTCCAGAAGGGTTTTTAGAAGATTTTTCAGGAGACTCCTCCTCCTGTTCCTTCTTCTTCCCTTTATTTTTCTTCTTGCCTCTTGGTTGCTTGGGTTCTTTGCCTTTGTTTGTCGACACGACATTTACTTCCGAGGCGAGAAGTTATTCATTTGCATTTTGACTTGAAACCGTACGAGCCTTCTTTGTTGTAGCCTTTACGGTTTTCATGCTAGTCGTACCTATCACGCCATCACTGGCATGAGAGTATTTGTTTGATTTAGGAGGGGGAGGAACGGAAAATTCCAGTCTAGAAGCATCGGGAATTTTATCGTAGAGCGTGCCAGACTATATAAATCAAGTCTAGATATTATGCACGAGCAATAACTTGCTCTTCAGTGACGACTCCTCCCTTTGCCACATCTTCTGTAATAGAAGGTAACAATGACTTAATAAACCATTCAGCCAACAACTGATCAGGAACATATCTTTTTACCATTCTACGACGACGTCACCACTCATGAATATGATCGGATATGTGAGTGGCCGTCGTTTGCTTGAAATTGGTAAGAAGTTCTGTTCCCATTTCGTACCTTATGGGTAATTGAAAATGGGTTAAAAAGGTTGTGGCTAGGGTACTGAAGTTATCAAATGAAGCTCTAGGCAATTTGATATACCATTTTGCTGCCGAACCAGTTAACGTTCGTTGAAAAAGGCGCAACCTGATCGAATCATCGTTGAGAGTGTTTGATGAAAACCATAGATGAAAGGTCTTCACATGATTCGACAGGTCTTCACCCAGATTTCCATTAAATGTAGGAATATTTGACGGAAGTTTATGTGGAATTGCTGGCCACCAAGGGGTGTAGGCAATTGGATTTTTTGTTAGTCGATTTAGATCTGGTAACTCTAAAGTTGCCACGAAAGGCAACTGTTGATTCAAGCTTAGTGAGGCATACCCAGGATAAGATGGAATTTCCTGGGCAGTTGGTCTTTGCATACCAGCATAATGCATTTGATGCTGGTAATTTTGGTAAGGTTGATGGTCATGACCATTATGATATGATTGATGTTGACTGTTTTGAATGTACGACTGCCCATTACTTGCAAAGACTCGTTGCTCAGATCCTTGGTAAGCTTGTTGGAATTACGGTTGTTGGTATTGTAACAACCATGGTTGCGAAGCCATGAGTTGTTGTCCAATACTGATTGTTTGACCAAGATGAGGGGTAATGGTCCCCGTTTGAACCTGGGTCATTCCACTAGTCGACGATTGTGGTTGTGTCGCAGGGACAAGAGGTTGTTGTATTACGACCTGAGGAACCTGAGGTTGGCATCCAACATGCATTGCTTGTACTTGCGACACCGTCACAATAGTTGACGTAGTGGCGATATTTGACATAGGTAAACTTTGTTGCATCGAGTATACAACTCTTGGTTGTTGAGGCAGTACTGGTACCCATCCGCTAGATGTAATTCCAGCATACTTTGAATTCTATTGTGAACTCTCGTATCATTGTTCTCCCGGAGGATACAATGAAAGGGTATACTACCCTCCATACGGTGGTAATCCAGTGCTCAAAGGAATGATTTGCCTTTGGGGACCGGATTGCCCAAATTGACACTTCAAAGGATCAATTTGTTGAGACTCAACATAAGAGATTCCAGATATTGTTCCGGACGAACAAACGGGAACAGTCCATACTGTCGAAACAACCCCTGGATGGATTCCATCCAGGGACTGAAAGCTAGGTTGGACAGATGGCACACCGGCGAACATTTTCGGAGTAGCAGCAGGAAGTTCTGTCGCTGTTGTGTTGGATGACACAGTCTTAGATGTCGACGGTTGTTCAGACATATTTAGTCTATCCAAAATATTCCTTAGTGATTCTTCAAGAACTTCCGATGGTGGGAGAATAACTTCCGATGAAGAAGGATATAGGGTGATCCCAGCCCCAAATTGCGATGGAGCGTTAAATGGAGGATACTCCACAATCTCTTATATGGAAATCAATCCAGGCAGAGGAGGTAGACCGTCAGGTCCATAAAATATTTTTGGTGCCGAAGAAGGTATAGGTTCTGTAGCGACTAATGGTTGGGGAGTAACACCTTCTGAATCAGCTGTAGATGGAGCCGGTTCAGGAATAGAAGCGTTTACCGTCACACTAGGATCAATTGTAATGTCCTTTTGTGGCTGCGAAATTTCTTCTGTAGAGGAAGGGATACCAGAAATGTTCAGAGTAATTGGAGCCTCTGAGGATGTCGGAGTACTTGCTCCAACCAACCTAGGGGACTTCGATTCGGTCAAACGAGTTTGCTTTGTCTGGAATAGTTTCGTTTCGGAGTCAACGACAGTTGACTCGTAAGCCTCCATGAACAACGAGGTTTTGATTGAATTTCTTCCATGATTGCGGATTACTTGATCAACTCAAAATAGTAGGGGAAAATGATTCCGAATTAAATGAATTTTAGACACTTTGACACAACTTGTTTTTTCAATTTTTAAGAGTCGAGAAAAAACAAAATATGACTCTAGTCGCCTTCGATTTTTAATGAGCCTGAAGTGACAAGTGCTCGATGGACCTTTTCCTTTAAGGAGTATGAAAATGAACGAAAGATACTACTCTGGAAATCTAGATAGAGGGATTACCAAACCGATCGCAAAAATGTAGAATCCTTTTTACAGTACGGCAGTCAATCTTCCCGAATGTTGTGTTCAGTCATTGCGATCGATAGGGTGGCAGACACGGCTTCCTAAGGATAAAGGATATGGCCTATTGTGGTCTCCCAATATATACTCAATGGTACGTGGGAGCACAAGTCCGTACTGGCATTTGTCGTCTCAAAGAGGAGGAATCACCCAACTAGCAATGAAAGCGATAGTTACCATGCTTTACGATGCCGGAATACGTCTCTAGCCTAGACTTCTAGATGTTGTGCGTTAGGTTCCAAAGTGTTTTTATGTTCATTGAATTTATTTTACAGTTGATCTTGCTTAAGAAATTTTCCTTTCAGGTTCACCGCTTGATGTAGATATACAATTCCTAAAATGCAATCTAAGATGATAAACAATTGTTTAATCTTCTTTTGCAACGAAAATCCTAGCTACTAAGGAAAGAGAAATGAGATTCTTTCAACATAGAGCAGAGAGCACACACTAGATTCACTGTCCTAAATCAAACCAACAAGCAGTCTAAATGCAAATGTACATGCATGTATTTGTTTTCAGCCTTCTTAATGTGTGAATGACAAGAAGAATGCTAAGTACAAATCTAAATTATCTTTTCAAAGCAACAGTACTAACAATTTCTCTTCAAAATACAAAGGAAGATAATGACGACACTTTGCGATTTCGAATTGAAAACTGTTTTCGACACTTGAAAAACTACTAATTCAAATCAAATACAAGAGTAACAGTATAATCGACCATCAAGAACAATAGG
>APFE031361950.1:2562-33148 GCA_000404065.3 Pinus taeda | reverse complement strand
TTTTGTCGAAACCTCTATGAAGTTACTGCGTGATAGTAAGGCTATGAAAGGGCTACAAGAACTCACTAATAAATGCGTTGGAACCATGCTAGGTGAACCGTGTGTAGTACAAAATATTGGCAAGCATAAGATAAGGACGGGGCGCGAAATGAGACTCATCGTGAAGATCGGAGAATACGAAATGGATCAAGTCATTCTGGATTTAGGATTATATGCGAATGTTCTACCGAAACAAACATGGGAGCGAATGGGGAAACTTGCACTGCGATGGTATCCAATTCAGCTAATGATGGCGAATCAACAAAAAATCATATCCATGGGGTGACTGCAGGGAGTGACTATGGATATTGAGGGAGTGAGCGCGCTGTCAGATTTTGAAGTAATAGAGATTGTTGATGATAGCGATCCCTACTCTATTCTCATAGGAATTGATGGGGATACTAATATGAATGGGGTAATCAATCTGAAGAAGCAAAAGATGATCTTTGAGAAGAAATTGATGGTGTAATAATACCCCTGGATCTTCCCAAAGGATCACGCTATACGGAACCAGTCCATGACTATGAAAGTGATGATGATCTGGACTACATATATAAGATAACAGCGTGAGACCAAGACTAGGTGAATCCCACCATGGATGGAAAGATTATGTGGGATCACAAGAGTTCCTGCACTTTGGACTCTGAAGAAGAAATAGACGTTGGCGGAATCAGTTACAGGAAGTAACTATGCTGAAGTCCAACATGATGACCCAATCGCTGCACTGTGTGTTATCAGAGGTAAGAAATCTACCTATTTATGATGGTCTAAATGAGGTAGATAAGTTTTTGGATGCATTCGAAAGGGAGGTCCCAGAAAAGCAATGCTTCCAAGAATTGGACTTGGTACTACGCGCTATGCCTACAAGGTGGTGGGTATGCACAAGGGAAGTTTTGATGATGGCGCAAATTTAGGAGGATGATACGAGCACTATTTCGGAAGCCTAAAATACGATTGATAGACAAGTATGATGGAAAAAATGATACGCTCATGAATCTAGCCAAATGGACGTAGACTTATGGAGAAAAGCCTCAACTTGAGAAGGTGCACTCGTACTCTGCGTTAAAGTACCTAGTCAATAAGCCTATGTTGGGGAGGTGAATCTGCAGATGGCTCTTATTATTCTAAGAATATGATTTTGAATTTTTTTTGAAGCCTAGATGATTGAATGCAAGACCAGATCACCTGCGTGCATTAAGACAGTGGAGGAACCCACTAATTTAGAGGAAGGGTTACTTGACACACAACTCTTTGTTGTGCACATCACGGATGGACATTTTGAGGATATAATACACTTCCTAACTGTTATCACTCAGGTTGTCCCTAAGCCCCTGAAATGGATATGGCCGAGGTAACCACAAACCAATCTTTGGATTACAGGTTCCCACCTGTAATCAGAGAGGGCTCTCTCTTAATTATTTTAGCTTTATTGATGATGATTTTAGGCTAGTTATTGGGTTCAAGGGGTTTTATTTGTTTTTGGGTGGAAGGAGGTTACTTTCAAGTAGAGAGGCAATGCATAGTGTGACAAGTTTCAAACCATTGGGCATGGAGTCGTGGAGTAATACTGCTGGTGCGTTTTCTTGGTCACAAGAGGAAAAGGGGGCAAGGTAGCTACTCACGAAACAATACTTGAGGTAAATGTAGATAGATTGTAGGCTAAGAGATGAGAGGCAACAAAGAATCTCTCAATCAAGTTAGCAGAAGGAAGATGAACGAACCCTACCTAGGAGCAGCTAAGAATTCCTAGATAACAGTCATTCATATGTGAAATAGAGAAAATATGAGCCAAAAGGAATCCATATTTATGACTAAATCAAGAGGAAAACATTAAGAAGCCACAAAAACTGAGCATAGAGTGTAGGTAAGCAAATTCTAAACCAAACTTTTGTTCTGTGACTTGAGCATATGTGAAATTGAAATAACAGAGGTAAGGAACACTTATTGATTTAGGAAGCAGCACAAGATTTCCCTCATTCACTCTTTAGAGACATTAAAAATACATCAAACAATCCATTCTCCAAGCTTTCAACAATCTTTGATTATGTAAAACATATCAGATACAGAGCGAGTCTCTCTTGGAGTGCAGTAACCATCCATTCCCCCCCTTTCTCAATACAGAGAGTCGTATATATAGAGAAAATATCTAAGAAATATTTATTACAAAAAATCTTAAGCATATCTGAGGGAAATGAGTGCTTTAATTTATCTTATCTTGAAGTAAATGCATGAAATATTTATCTAAGTGCTGCATTGGGGCAGCTACCTCAAAAATGAGTAGGAATGTGTTCTTTGCTATTATGTCCTGGCCATTTATCATAATTGCGAATTGGTTTCTGCTCCACTGCTCTTGAGTGGCTTTGATGTGCATTAACTGTGATTTGAGAGTCTTAAGTGGCTTCACCGCGTTCTTGGACTTTGATGGAGGCTTTTAATGTTCACCTTCTTTGATATTGTCGATATGATACTCTTTGCCGCTTTACTGATACTCTTTGACATGAAATTTGCCTTCATCTTCTCTGATACTCTTTAACTGGTCAATTCGCTCCTTTCTGCTTTCTTTCGGGCAAAATAACTGCTAAAAACCTGCGCTGGACTGAGGCTTTCCATTTTGGCCATTTTTTCTTTGTGATGCGTGATTTTTTCTTAAAGATGAGTGATTAGTGCTAATCGCGCATCGAAAATTGCCTTAGATTTTCATTCCGGGCTTCCTAAGTAGCGATTTCGCCTTTGCGCGCTTTTCTTTCGGCGGATGACGTCAGCATGACTTCAGCGGTGGGACCTAGTACGACGGGTGACGTGGCAGGGTGGCGTGGAATGGGAAAAACGCCCATCCTCGGACGCTAATCACCGATAGGTTCGGAAGGGAACAAACCCGCCCACCGTAGATCTAGGGTGCGGGCAATCAGACGGATGGCAGAACAGAGAAGGCGGCAGAAGTATAAGGGACGGGGCCTACATATATATATGGCATGGATTTATATGAAACGTCGATCGCTGATATGCGATCGGCAACAGACCATCGGTGATGAACCATATCGGCAGCACACATATATGTTTGTTTTGTCATAGCGATACCCCGATCGGCGAAATCGCTATCGGCCAAACTAATCGGGGGCACACTTATGCGCTGTTTTGATACACGACTACCCTCCCGACTGTGATATCGCATTGGAGGGGGCCCAATAGAACCCTTTTGCAATCGGAGCATGGCACAAGGTAAGTGATGCAGGCTTTTATGATCGGAAGCAGAATTTTTGATGTTTGAAGGGATTTTCAAGGCATGGGAAGGAGTCCGATATGCATGAGAAGATGGTTTGAGGGGGGAAATGAGGGTTCTTGCTAAGTTTCAGATAAACTTAGCAATTCCCAAGTGTATTTATGGTTATATTTCAACCAGGGGGAGGGGATAAGTATATAGGGGAGTTATTAACATAGTTTTAGTAGGGGGAAGGGGAGATAGATAGGGAGTTACATAATAGAGTTAGCAGTCAACATGACAATGATGAGAAAAAGTGCTAAGTATGTAAATCTTAGGCTATCAAGGAGAAGTAAGAGTTGTGCGGGAAGTATGGACTTTCCTTGAGTAAAGCAAATCCTTACCAATGCTACTAATATGAAGAATGATGAATCTGAGAGGTATCAAGCAGATCTTGACCTCCTTAGGGGAAGTTAGTGAGTGATTTGGGGAAGAGGAAGAAGGGGGGAGATAGACATGCCTCGCTTGAAGTCCTTTAAATGGAAAAATGCCTCCAACTTGTGATATAAATAGATATGACACTTTGAAAACATGAAATGGATCACATAGCTTGATTTCTGCAACCACAAAGCTACTTACCCAGACTACCTACCTAGCATTTTTTCTTCTTTTGGTTTGGGTGCAGCTGAACTAGCAAACCCAGCTTTTCAACTTTTTCTCTTTGTCCTCCTATCTACATCTACCCTTATTTCATCCAGGGGCTCAGATTAGGTTGTTGAGCACCCTTGATTCTCTACTTATCTAAGAATCTGCCAAGATTAAGCTGTTTGGATAGAAAATGATTCTCTATATTCTACAACAGGAAACTGAAACCTAGGGAGACCAAGATTAAGGTGTTTGGACCTCCTTTTAACTGAAAATTCTTCAAAAATGTAATAACTCATCAAAATTGGAATACAACAGTGGCACTTAGGCTAGCACACTCTCATGGCATCCTTCCTTGGCCTTTCTAAGCAAATATGGAGCATTGCAGTATGCATAGTACGACATATTTGGCATGTAAAAATGTCGATCATGAAAGATGAATAACCTGTTGCAGCAGGAGGCTAATAGTGGCTCCACTTGGGGATGGCTTTTCCTTGTGAATACAAAGAACAGCATGTCAGACTGCCTTAACCTTCCATTGTTGCTGTAGATTGAAACTTCTTAGTGCTGACTGTTAGATAATTGAAATTTTGGAGTGAGAACAAAACTTTCCCTCAACTGAATTGCTTGTGAACTGTGAAACACTGCCTCCTTTCTTCTGCGTGCTCTATCATTCGAAATTTTACAAAAAAATGAAACAAAGTGCTGATATATACAAACATTTATGTACAGAAATAATACCGCCGGGTGATTCTCAAGAAAAGGGATCATGATAATGCTTTAACATTCGGCTATTCACAGGGCCCTCTTCAGCTGTGCTGCCATCTACAGATTTTAGGAAATATGTGTTGTTGCCTTGCACAACGCTGATAATGAATGGACCTTTCCAAAGAAAGTCAAATTTCGCGTGTTTTCCCTTGTCTTCTCTTCGCGAGTCCCACCTTAGAACTTTGCTGCCAGCAAAGAAATCCTCAGCCTTAGCATTCTTATCAAACATCCTTTTGAGCTTCTCTTGCAAAATTTGATCTATGTCATACACTTGCTCTTTGGTTTGCTGAAGATGAATGGTCTGATTAATTCTTCTTTGAATGTCATTTGGTTCAGCCTGAATCCCTTGTAACAATTTGATAGCAGGAATGCCCAAAGATGAAGGAAATCTAGCCTCCATGCCATATACTAGCTCATAAGGGCTCATCCCAATGGATCTCTTGGTTGAAAGTCTATCTGTCCACAGAGCATTTGTGAGCTTCCTATGCCAATTCTTTTTGTTTTCTTCTAGTACTTTCTTTATGATGTTGATGAGGCTTTTGTTGGATGGTTCAGCCAAGCCATTACGTTGAGGGTAGTAGGTTGTAGAGTGGCCCAAGGTAATGTGAAATTTGTGGCAGAAGTTGATCATCTTTTTGGATTTGAAGGCAACAACGTTGTCAGTAATTATTTTCTCAAGGCAACCAAATCTGGAAAGGATATTTCCCTCAAGGAATTGGATAATATTGGAGTCATTGGCTTGCCTACATGGAATGGCTTCAATCCACTTAGTGAAATAGTCGGTGGCTGTTAAAATCCACTTGTGCTGGCCTGAAGAAGAGGGATGGATTTATCCAATGAAATCAAGACCCCATTATTGAAAAGGCTTTTCGGTTGAGATGGGCTTAAGCGGTAAAGGTAGCAATTTTCTTTTCCCTTCAAAGATTTGGCATTTATGGCAAGACATTACAAATTTTTTAACATCATCAAATAGGGAAGGCCAATAAAACCCAACCCTTAGGATTTTATCGGCTGTTGATTTCCAATATAAGTGCCCTCCACAATCTCCTACATGAAATTCCTTGAGGACTTTGTCAATTTCATCCAAAGTTAAGCAATTAAGCAAAATACCTTCACGATTCTTCCAAAACAGGGCACCATCTAAGACACAAAATTTTGATGCTTTCATCTTTAAAAATCTTTTTTTGGTCCTGGACAATCCTAGGGGAGCACACAGGTTTAATAATACAAAGAAAATATCAACATACCATGGGGATTGTAAAAGGGTTTGACTAATATGTGGAGTCGCCAGCTCCCGTTCATTGTCCAGTTGGTTAATGTCTAAGGCTTGAAAATTTGTTTCGGACATTAGCTTGGCTAAACCCTGTCCCTTTATCAGCTTGGTGGGTTTTATTTCAATGTCATATTCAAGAATGTTGGCAATCCACTTGCCTCTTTTGCCTTCCAGCCCCTCTTGAGTTAATATGTCTTTTACAACAAAGTTTGGGACATAGGCAATCACATGTGAATATAAAATATAAACTCTGAAGTCTTCAATGGCCTTAACAAGAGCATAAGCCTACTTCTCCATGATTTGGTACTTCAAAGGAGCATCTATAAGGTATCTGCTAAAGAAAGCAATTGGCTTCTCATTTCCCTAGTCATCCTTTTGCAAAAGGACAACAACTATCGTGTGATCTGAAGAAAAGGAAAAGATGATAAAATCCTTATCAAACTGTGGAATTCTGAGGATAGGTGTTTGAGTCAAGGCAGCTTTGATACTCTCAAAGGCTTGCTTGGTTTCAAGAGACCATTTTACCTTTGCATCCTTTTTTAACATGTTTCTTAACAGTCTTATCAGTTCGGCTAAATTTGGGATAAATCTCCTTAGGAAATTGATCTTTCCAAGGAATGCTTGCAACTCTTTTATGTTCCTTGGGTAGGGGATTTGGAGGATGGCTTGGATCCTTTCCGGATGAATTCTGATACCATCTTTTGAAATTATGTGGCCTAGTAACTTACCTTTCTCAAGGCCAAACAAGGAATTCTTGGGGTTCAAGGAAATACCATATTTCCTACATGTCATGAAGATTTGCCTTAAGTGTCTGAGGTGCTCTTGATCAGATTTGGAGAAAGGGGTTAAGTCATCAAGATAGACAACAAGGAAATCGTGTATTTCTTTGGCAAATGCAATATCAATTGCCCTTTGAAAGGTGGCACCATCGTTCTTTAGCCCAAAAGGCATTTTAACATACTTAAATGTTCCCCACGGTGTGGTAAAGGCTGTCTTCTCTTGGTCATTCGGGTGAACAAGTATTTGATTAAAACCTGAGAATCCATCTAGCAAAGAGATTCTAGATGACCCCACTACTCTTTGTAGGATATGGTCCATTTTGGGCAACGGATAGTGGTCTTTTAGAGAGACTTGGTTTAAGTTTATTAGGTCTACACACAGTTTGATCTCACTTGATTTTTTCCTTGTGGGAACCAGATTGGATACCCATTCAGAAAATCTAATGGGTGCTATAATGCCAGCCTCAAACATTCTTTTCACTTCTTTTTCAATGAAAGGGAGAAGGACTGGATTGATTCTCCTTAGTTTTTGTTTGAAGGGCTTTTGATTTGGTTTTAGAGGGATGGTATGTTGAATAACCAAGGTTTCATAGGACTTCAAGTCCTCATAACTCCAAGCAAATACATCTTGGAACTCTTTGAACAAATCCACATACTTTGGTTTTTGATCAGGTGGCATATTTTTGGACAATTTAATCATTTTGGGATTCTCTGTTGTCCCTATGTTGTGTTCTTCTATTGCAGCATTTAACGGCTCCGTTTTTGGATTTTTGGGCACATCATTATTATCAAACATGTCTTCTAATGGAGTGAGGCCAGTAGGCAAAAAGTTATCCTTTAGATCAATGAACTCAGCCTCTGCTTTGGCTGTTTCATCTAAATGCATTTGTTTCAGTTATTCTATGTTCGCATTGTCAAAAACAGTTGGGTTAAAGATTTGTTTTGCTGTTGCAACTGTTACGGCCTGCTGATTTTCATTTGTTTGCTGTTGGGAATCGTTCATGGCATCCATGTCAATGTTTGAATTTGAAAAATCATGCTCAAGAGTGAGGAAATTGTTAATCTGAGCATCATTTTCAAACACTTGCCAACCTTTAATATTGTTAGGGACAACGGGCCTATGTTTTATCTCAGCAGTGAAATGGTGATTTGGCTCAAAGGGAAGCTTGCATGTACCAGAAAAAGTGGCTAGGCTGTGTGCATGTATGTTATGGTTTCTAGAAATCTTAGCAAGCTTGGATTTGGTGAAGGAATTGAGTATTTCTGTGGCAGCAGTCCTATAAGCTCTCAGCCTATTGTCATTGGTAACAAAGTTGCCTTTCATTTGTTGTATGATTAAATCGGAGTCACCTAGAATGGAAACTTTTGCAGCCCCAAGAGCCTTGATGAGCTTAAAGCCTAAAAGGAGGGCCTCATACTCTGCCATGTTGTTGGTGCATTTGAAATTCAATCTATAGGCACGACCCTCTGCGTGGTTGTTTTGGGTATTATGGATCCATACTCCTGCCCCTGCTCCTAGCTTATTTACTGAACCATCAAACTCCAAATACCATAGGATTTCTTGGTCTTGGCTGGCATTGGGAGTTGAAATCATTATCGGAGTGGGTAGTTTTGAATTTTCTGTTTCGGGAGGTTCTCCTTGTGTGCTGGTTGCATTGATTGTTTTGCCAGTTTTTTGGGTATGGGTAACCAATTCCTCACTTACACATGCTTCTTGTTCTAAATCCGAAGGTTTATCACCAGTTGGGGGACGATCATCATTATTGAACAAAATAAAGGAATCCATATAAGAATGGATTGAGTAAATGGGAAAGTTTTGGGGCTTTTCCCCACTACTCACCACATACTTCATCAGTGTTTCTCTATATAGTCTCTTTGGTTGCCCAAAGATTGAAATAGTGGCATAAGAGAGGTCTAATTGAATGGATCCTTGGAGTTTTGCTCCCCAAGATCTTGATAAGAGCATCCCATATTTTGGTGGAATGTCAGCAACCAACACGTCCATTAGAATTGTTTTGTTGGGATATTGGACTAAAGACACACATAGATCTTTGATTAAGCCTAAACACTTGACCTCACTTGAGTCAAAGGAGAAAAGGTCTTTGTAGGGTCTTGTGACGTCAAGGTTTAGTTTTTCCATTACAGCTTTGGGCATAAGATTGTGTGAGGCCCTTGAATCAAACACAACATTGTGCAAAACTTTGTCATGTATATGTAGGCTTACATAAAAGGGCAGAACAACTCCATATGTTGGTTTTCCATTAACCTCAGGGCTGAATAACAGCTCAGGCGTATCATGTAAAACATTGACATCATCCTTGATCTCTGGCATCTGAAGTGATCTTTGGATTTGTTGCCTATACACATCATGTTTGGCAAGCTCAGAGAGGGGGATGGAAATCTTAAGTTTACTTATTTCTACTTCTAAGTTAAATGGTTTCTCTAATGGAGTCTTTGTGTTGGCAGTGGCAGATTTTCCCCTTTCAAGTGTATTTTTCTGCATTTTCTTCTTGATTATCAGCGTTATGGTGAGTGATACTTGGCAGTATTTCTATCTTGGGAAGGTTTTTAGGAGTGCTATTCAAATCTTCTTTCAAGGAAGAAGGAGGAAGAGGCTTATCAATAGAAGGCTGCATGTCTGTTATGTCTACCATAGTTACTTCCTACAGGTTTGGGACAGTCTCATCAGTCGGTTTTGTAATAACAGCCTTGCCTTTAATCTTCTTGGGCTGTTTTGTTTCCTTTTGTTTGATGGGCTTGGGCACATCAATTGTTCTAGTCCTCCGTTTATATTGCTTGTGCACCTCATACACAACAGAATCATAGCCTTGTTTGAAGTCAAAAGACTCCTCAGACTTAGTCTGAAATTGATTTACATCATGGTAGTCTTGGTCTTCTTGAGTCAAAAAAATTTGTTGCTCATTTTTCCAATCTATCAGGTTCATGTGAGTCTCCTATGTTGGCTCACTAGATGTGGATGCTTATGTGTATTTTTCTTGGAAAGGAGGTCTGATATCACGGTCGGGGCTAGACCTACCAGCATTTGTGTTCTGAGTTTTCCTGAAATTTGGGTTCCTTATGGTGTTGGGCTGTTGTCCTTCCCATGATGATTTCCTCTCAACACTCTCCACTCTATCTCCCAACCTATGTATGCCATTGATAACAACATCTAGTTTGTGTTCTAAGGCTGAGGGTTCTTCCTTGAAGGTGGTTCTTCTTTTGGTTCTAGCTCTGTTTCTTTTGGCAATTAGGTTTGCTTCCACACTAACAACAACATTTTGCATGTCTGCAAGGCTTTGAGGGTCTCTTTCCCTTAACTGATAAGCCATATCGGTATCAAAACCATCAGGGAATTTATATAAAGCAAGATCAGGTGGAGGCCTAAGGTTCTGTGGGATTGCATTGTAAACATTGTTAAACCTTGCGCAGTAGTCCAACATAGCCTCTTGAGGGTCTCTTTTAATGGTGTCATATTCGGACAGTATGCGCAAGGGGTCTTTCTTTTTTTCCCATCTATTGATAAATGACTGGTATAAGGCTTCTGGGTTTGCTATGGAGTTGGTTGGGAGTGCTCTAAACCAAGGCCTGACATCACCTGTCAAACTTTGGACAAAAATCTTCATTCTCACAGCATCATCGTCAATATCATAGCTCTCAAAGTAATCCTGCATTTTCTTTGTATGATGAAGGGTCGTGTAAGCACTTGTGCCATCAAAATAGGTTATTTTAGTCTGGTAATCCTGAGGCATAGCCCCGGGATTTGTAGGAAGTTGTAAAGGGGCATATCTATTAGCCATATTCATAGGGATAAGTGGAACAATAGGGATAAGTGGAACAACTGGAACAACTGGGATAATAGGAGTACTAGTGGTGGTATGAGTAGTGAACAGGGGTGTGGATGAGGTGCTTGGAGAGGTGGATGATGAAGTAGGGGATGAACGAAATATAATTTTGACAGGGGTCAGAACACTGCTTGCCTGAACTTTCTCAAGACTAGAATCGGCTAAATCCTCTCTTTGCTCTAGCTTCCTGAGGTTTCTTGGGAATAAATTTGGATTTTCAAAAGTAGCTGGGGGCTTTAGGTCCAGATTTGACCTTGTATAACGTAAATTCTTTTTGGGAACCAGCTTCTAGCTTGTTTTGTTGAGGAGTTTTCTAAGAATATTGGTTAAACAAAAAATTTCTTAAAGGTAAGATTCTTCCTCAGCAGAGCTGTCGGACTGGACTTGTGAGATTATCTGAGGATGTCCCCAGTGGAGTCGCCATTATGTTATCACTCAGGTTGTCCCTAAGCCCCTGAAAGGGATACGACCGAGGTAAACACAAACCAATCTTTGGATTACAGGTTCTAGCCCACCTGTAATCAGAGAGGGCTCTCTCTTAATGATTTTAGCTTTATTGATGATGATTTTAGGCTAGTTATTGGGTTCAAGGGGTTTTGTTTGTGTTTGGGTGGAAGGAGGTTACTTTCAAGTAGAGAGGCAATGCATAGTGTGACAAGTTTCAAACCATTGGGAATGGAGTCATGGAGTA
Organism: Pinus taeda; assembly: GCA_000404065.3. Lineage (NCBI taxonomy): Eukaryota > Viridiplantae > Streptophyta > Pinopsida > Pinales > Pinaceae > Pinus > Pinus taeda. The sequence continues at coordinate 21,912 of APFE031361950.1, read as the reverse complement.
AGACTGTTGGTGCATTTTCTTGGTCACAAGAGGAAAAAGGGGCAAGGTAGCTGCTCACGAAATAATACTTGAGGTAAATGAAGATGGATTGCAGGCTAAGAGATGAGAGGCAACAAAGAATCTCTCAATCAGGTTAGAACAAGGAAGATGAACGAACCCTACCTAGGAGCAGCTAAGGATTCCCAGATAACTATCATTCATATGTGAAATAGAGAAAATATGAGCCAAAAGGAATCCATATTTATGCCTAAATCAAGAGGAAAACATTAAGAAGCCACAGAAATTGAGCATAGAGTGCAAGTAAGCAAATTCTAAACCAAACTTTTGTTATGTGACTTGAGCATATGTGAAATTGAAATAACAGAGGTAAGGAACACTTATTGATTCAGGAAGCAGCACAAGATTTCCCTCATTCACTCTTCAGAGACATTAAAAATAAATCAAATAGTCCATTCTCCAAGCTTTCAACAATCTTTGATTAAGTAAAACATATCAGATACAGAGCGAGTCTCTCTTGGAGTGCAGTAACGAGACATTCCCCCCCTTTCTCAATACAGAGGGTCATATATATAGAGAAAATATCTAAGAAATATTTATTACAGTAGATCTTAAACAGATCTAAGGGAAATGAGTGCTTTAATTTATCTTATCTTGAAGTAAATGCATGAAATATTTATCTAAGTGCTGCATTGGGGCAGCTGCCTCAAAAATGAGTAGGAGTGTGTTCTTTGCTATTATGTGCTGGATATTTATCATAACTGCGCATTGGTCTCTGCTCCACTGCTCTTGAGTAGCTTTGATGTGCATTAACTGTGATCTGAGAGTCTTAAGTGGCTTCACCACGTTCTTGGACTTTGATGGAGGCTTTTAATGTTCACCTGCTTTGATATTGTCGATCTGATCCTCTTTGCCACTTTACTGATACTCTTTGACATGAAATTTGGCTTCATCTCCTATGATACTCTTTAACTGGTCAATTTGCTCCTTTATGCTTTCTTTCGGGCAAAATAATTGCTGCAAACCTACGCTGGACTAAGGTTTTCCATTTTGGCCATTTTTTTTAGCGATGCGCGATTAGCGCTAAGTGCTAATCGCGCATCGAAAACTACCTCAGATTTTCATTCTGGGCTTCCTAAGCAGCGATTTCTCCTTTGCGCGCTTTTATTTCAGCGGATGACGTCAACATGACGTCAGCGGTGGGACCCAGTACAATGGGTGACGTGGCAGGGTGATGTGGCATGGGAAAAATGCCCATCCCCGGATGCTAATCATCGACAGGTTCGGAAGGGAACAGACCCACCCACCGTAGATCTAGGGCGCGGGCAATCGAACGGATGGCATAACAGAAAAGGTAGCAGAAGGATAAGGGACGGGGCCTACATATATATATGGCGTGGATTTATATGAAACGCCGAACGCGAATATGCAATCGGCAATAGACCATTGGCGATGAACCATATCGGCAACACACATATATGTTTGTTTTGTCATACCGATACGCCGATCAGTGAAATCGTTGTCGGTCAAACTAATCGGGGGCACAATTATGCGTTGTTTTGGTACACGACTCCCCTCCCGACTGCGATATCGCATCAGAGGGGGCCCAATAGAACCCTTTTGCAATTGGAGCATGGCCCAAGGTAAGTGATGCGGGCTTTTATGATCAGAAGTAGAATTTTTTATGTTTGAAGGGATTTTCAAGGCATGGGAAGGGGTCCGATATGCATGAGAAGATGGTTTAAGGGGGGAAATGAGGGTTCTTGCTGAGTTTCAGATAAACTTAGCAATTCCCAAGTGTATTTATGGTTATATTTCAACCAGGGGGAGGGAATAAGTATATAGGGGAGTTATTAACATAGTTTTAGTAGGGGGAAGGGGAGATAGATAAGGAGTTACATAGTAGAGTTAGCAGTCAACATAACAATGATGAGAAAAAGCGCTAAGTATGTAAATATTAGGCTATCAAGGAGAAGTAAGAGTTGTGGGGGAAGTATGGACTTTCCTTGAGTAAATCAGATCTTTACCAAGGCTACTAATATGAAGAATGATGAATTTGAGAGGTATCAAGCAGATCTTGACCTCTTTAGGGGAAGTTAGCGAGTGATTTGGGGAAGAGGAAGAAGGGGGGAGTTAGACATGCCTCGCTCGAAGTCCTTTAAATGGAAAAATGCCTCCAACTTGTGATATAAATAGATATGACACTTTGAAAACATGAAATCGATCACATAGCTTGATTTCTGCAACCACAAAGCTACTTACCCAGTCTACTTACCTAGCATTTTTTCTTCTTTTGGTTTGGGTGCAGCTGAACTAGCAAACCCAGCTTTTCAACTTTTTCTCTTTGTCCTCCTATCTACATCTACCCTTATTTCATCCAGGGGCTCATATTAGGCTGTTGAGCACCCTTGCTTCTCTACCTATCTAAGAATCTGCCAAGATTAAGCTGTATGGACAGATAATGATTCTCTATATTCTACAACAGGGAATTGAAACCTAGGGAGACCAAGATTAAGCTGTTTGGACCTCCTTTTAACTGAAAATTCTTCAAAAATGGAATAACTCATCAAAATTGGAATACAACAGTGGCACTTAGGCTAGCACACTCTCATGGCATCCTTCCTTGGCCTTTTTAAGCAAATATGGAGCATTGTAGTATGCTTAGTATGACATATTTTGCATGTAAAGATGTCGATCATGAAAGATGAATAATCTGCTGCAGCAGGAGGCTAACACTAACAATAGGAACTACGACAAAAGGATACTTTGTCTAGCAAAAGAAGGAATTAGTGTGCGTGGTAGATTTCTTTGTCATTTCTGGGAATCTATAGAATATTGGGATTGATGAGATACTGTGAAGGTATGTAGCTTAGTTTGAATGAAGTAGCATCCTCGCAGATGCTCATGGGGGCACTGTGGGAGGACATTATGCAGGGAGACGAACCACGCAGAAGATTCTACACGCTGAGTTGTGGTAGCCAACCCTTCATCAGGATTCAAAATCATATTGCAAGGCATGCGACGTATGTCAAAGAATAGGTAGGCCATTGCCGAGGGATGAAATTCCTTTCAATCCACAAATGATGTTGCAACGTTTCCAGAATTGGGCAATCGATTTTGTAGAACCTATTCAACACCAAGGAAAGAGAGGCATGAGGTACATTAGCACTACGATAGAGTAGTTGACTCATTGGGTAGAAGCGTAGTCGGTGAAGGATTGCATGGGAATGAGAGCTTCAAAGTTCCTATTTGAACATGTACTGACGTGATTTGGATGTCCAAAGATTTTGATGACTGGTTAGGGTACACAGTTTCTAAACGAAATGATTAGCAGGCTCACGGAAGAATTTCAGGTGTATCACCAAAAGAGCACATGTTATCATCCACAAGCTAATGGGATAATGAAGGCATTCAACAAAGCACTTGAAACCATGCTAACCAAGGTTTTCAATGCTCAATGAAGTGATTAGGACCTACGCATACTTGCAATATTATGGGTTTATCAGATGATGTGCAAGAAGTTAACAGGACAGACATCCTTTAGGCTAGTATACAGGGTTGAAGTGGTGATGCCTATGGAATACATCGTGCCTAGTCTATTCATAGTAGTTCTCAAAGGTATGACGAATCACAAAGCCCTAAAAGAGAGGCTTTCGTAGTTGGATGAGCTCGAAGAAGAGATATTTTTGGCTGGATTTCACCAGTAGGTGCAAAAGCAGCGTGAAAAATCATACCATGACTGACATATTAAGTTGCACACCTTCAAGCTAAACGATCTGGTTTTTTGTATGATAGTAAGTTTGATAAATTTCTAGGGAAATTTAGAATGCATTGGCTAGGACTGTCTTAGCTCTCCAGGTAGCTAAAAGGAGGCGCGGGACTATAAACAACACTGCACAAATTGGGGAGCTGCACGATTTGAAGACTGCATGAAGCAGCGAAGTGTGACTGGGTCCACGACAATGTGAAGATAGTTGCGCTAACATGAAAGTCCACTGGAAGTGATCACTAAAGTCACTATTCACGATTTGATGGTCAATTTGAGGCCAAATGGAGCGGGTGACAGGAATTTAAGGTGAACTTTATGGCTTAGATTCTTGAAATTCTATTCCCAATATACCATTAATGGGATGAATGTGGGGGGAATGGTCGAATTTGAATTTAAAAAGGTCTATAAATCATAAGTGACTATCCAGCTAAAAACACTTGGCATTTTGAAAATTCAGTTGTTGTGCTATCATGTGTGTATGGATATTTCGAATTTTGAGGCTTTGAGAGCAAGTTTAGTGTTTGATACATTGTCGAAGGAGATGCAGGACCTCCTGGCTAGAATGATGTTGACACACCAGGAAGCTGCACAGGAAATTGTCATAGTTGAAGTCCCCAAATCACGCAAAACATCGAGACCTAAGAAGGATAAGCAGACTATGATCCCGATGTAGGTATCACCAAGAAACCCACAGAGGACCAAGCTCACCTTGCAGGAAAAGGGGAAGGACATTAATGTGGAGGTCGATGAGCAAGAATCTGAAGAAATCCTGGTGGATGAGGATGACATTGAAATCGAATTTGAAACCTAGGATACAGACCCTATTCCCTTGTTACCCAAATATGTTCCTTTGTGCAAGGGAAACACCATAGTATCAAAGGACATAGACAAGAGCAAGAGCTCCCTAACTTTGTTGCTCCCTCATGATATTATTTTTGAGAGGCGACACTTAGGGTGAGTTCCTATATTGAATTTTGAAGATTGGGACCTAGCGGATCATGAGAAATTCCTGCATTTAGCGACTGGGCAGCTAATGCGCTGACAGATGGATGCGACAGCTAGAAAAATTGAATTGGAGTCGCACACATGGCTCAAGGGTGTAGAGAAAGTCGGGTTGCTAAACCTGCTCGAGGTGTCGCATTACCACCATGCCCTAATGACCATATTCATCATTAGGCAGCTTCTCTACTTGGTGCATGATGGATGTTTGTGGCTGGAGGAGTCCATCCCCATCATAGATCACTTGATTCATTGAATCACGTGGCTGCCTTACTCAGGGGAGGATCCAGCCAATATATCTGAAGGAAAAGGTGGCGAGTTTGTGCTCGTGGAAGTGATGAAGAAGAAGTTGAATTTGGAGAAGAAGAAGCGAGGCTATGCCATCTCCAGCATTAACAACCCTATAATCAAAGTCACAACACAAAGTTTAGTAGGGAAGGCGATGCGGAAGTGCCACCCAGATGAGGTACCCATGCCCGTGATTGCACTAGTGGCCCAATGCGTGGAAGGAGTCCAGTTCAACTAGGTGAATTATCCTTGCAGTGAGTTCCTTGCGAACTGTTCGGAGGTAGAGGTGTAGGCCAAAATGTTTCACTATGCATGGCTCCTATTGTCGATCGTACTTGTGGCATGGGAGTTTCCTGAAGATAGTCAATTCCCTTCGGTTGTCCTAAGCCTTTTAGAGGTAGCAAAGTACATTTCGCTGTGGGCTACCAAGGACGTGTAGTGTATAAAAGAGAAATATCTTTTGGGTCTTAATGCAGATGAATATCTAGATGGGGATCAATCACAAGTTGCGATTGTCACCCACAATATATGCTAGTTTGTAGAGCTTTGCAGAGTTCAAAGAATATTTCCACCATGTTTTTATCAGGGCATGGAAGGACCCTACAAAGACATGGAATAACCTATGATATCTAGTGACTGATGAAGTTATTTTTCGGTCCTCGAATCTTAGCTGCCAGAATGGTGTGCTCTAGTAGGCTCCGTGGTAGAAACAGATAAGTCTATCATGCAATGTCAAAAGGAAGAAACCAAGCTCTAAATGGTGCAATTGGCAGAGAAGCGTAGAAAGAAGGAAGTAGAGGCCAAGGCACAAGTAATGCATGACGTTGTGAAATCGATCGAACAATAGAGGGCAGGAGGGGAAGAGCGCAAAAGCTAGAAGTCACCTTCACCCGAAACTGAGGCAAAAACAATGACAGGACAAGGTGGCTCCGACCTGTAGACGGCATCCACCCAACTCAAGCGTCTGTGACCATGAGAGCGAGTAGTGCCACGAAATAAAACAAAGGCATGAAAGACATCCTTCAACCCAATCACCCTCACTGATGGGTATTTAAATGATATCGAAGAAACAGTAAGGGATGTCAATGCGGAGGCCCTCCAACAGTTTGAAAAGCGGCAACACATGGTATTGGGGACTCTCTGAATAGATTTGCAGGAGTTTTTGGTTCGTACTCTGGAAGCTAGAACAATGTCCACTAGCCTCACGGTCAGCACTTCAGCTACCAAAGAGATGTTGCACACAAGGGTGACCAACATGATAGTGCTACCATATGGGGCACTTACTACAGAGAATGAGGCCAACATGCCCACGATTAGTAATTTGAAGGGGCTAGGATTGAATATGTCTGTGCTCCCTCAAGAGACGCTCTACCTCTTGCAAGATGGAGTCACCACAGAACTTAGGGCGTGGGAGAGTCACACTCTACCGGTGATGAGTGAGTGGTGCGTCAACATCAAGCAGTTGGCCCTCTAGCACAATGAGGCAGTGGACCAGAATAAGCAAATAATGTAGGTAGTGGAGGAAGCTTGTCAAATGGTCTCTAAAGTTGGACATTCAGGCAGAAGAACTGGTAGACGCGTGCATCCACAAGTTAGCCACAGGGGTGCGTGACGCTCGAGTAGAGATGGCCTGGGTTGAGTTGAAGCTGAAGCTCGAGATCATAGAATTGCAGTTGTAGGCTCAGCCTTCAACTTTGATGGAAGTCTGGGAACAATGTACCACCATTGTTACAACAACAATAGCGGCCATTCACAGTGTAGTACCAGACTGTATGCAACCATTTGAACAATCATTCGAGGTCCTAACCACCCTGCAGGAGGACTCGAATGTAGAGAACTAGGAGATAGAGTCACGTGAGCTATAGAAAAAGTATGACGAGGTCAAAGGGATCATGTAGATGGTCGCCCTTACACAAAGGCTTGCATGGATGTAGGAGGAAAATTCGCTGAAGAAACATGTGGATTATGCTCAACATAAAGAAATGATTTTAAAAGTGCACCTACAACCATGGATAGACGAGGCTTATGTGATCAAATCCTCCATTGAAGGAAAGCTCACACAACTATAGGTAGCTTAGCAGAAGATTCATGGTATCAGTTCGGTAGCAGTCACCGAGCAGCGCGTGGAAGAAGTCCAGCAGGTAGCCGCTCAGTGCACTATCAAAGTTGGGTTGATCCAAAAGGAGCTAGGAGGTCTTTGCACTGAGATCTCTAGACCTGTAGAGTGACTCGAGGGTGAGTCGTGATGTTTGTGTTTGGGGTTTGTTGGACACGAGATCCCCCAAGGGAAGTTTTGGGGCTAAAAGCCCATATTTTGGTCATAATTTTGTAATCGAAATGTAAAGGCTCTGCATTTTGTGGTCGTAGAGCGCGTAGATGTTAAATATTCATAGGGTTTTCTGCCCTTATTTTGGAAATGTAATGTCGGTTGTAAAAGATCTACCCATGGTTCGAAGACCATTGGATTGTATAAATAGAGCTAAGCTCTAAGTAGTTAAAAGAATTATATCGATAAAGCAAGATATGATGTGTGAGAGATAGCTCTGAAGTAGAATTATAAGCTTTTTGGTTTTATCATAGGTAGAGGTTCTGTAGGTGAGTGCACAGAGGCCTAGAATTCCACAGTTGAGTGTGAATACCCCTACAGCTGAGTTCGCAGGGCGGGTTGTGTCTATAATTGTTCGGAATTATAAATAAAGAGAAGTATTCTACAATTTCTATGTCTTTATTTCCTGTTTATGCATCTTGTTATATTGGGTATGAATTTCAATTATAATGGTTATATGATGCATGAATATATATAATTGTGTTGGATAAGTGAACACAAGTAAGAAAATCTATTTGCGTGAAGCTAACTAAGATCTGTTAATAGACAAGAAAGACAGTTAACCTGGTTTAGGAAATATCACAGTTCACTGCCCTAGCAACGTGAAAGATATCAGTCCCAGGTAGGGCTGCACACAAGCCGATTGTACCCTTTCACAAAGGTATTGAAGGGTGGAACAAGAGGGTTAAGAAACATGAAGAAAGGCAGTTCTAGCTAGAATAAACCAACATCACAACCATCTCAAGGGTGCAGAAACTTGGTTCCAGCATTCCCCCATACTGCTTCGGGTGAGACTTCAGTCTGTGTTCTGCAGGCTAATTCCAAAAGTGATAGTAGTGTAGTGATTTGTTTGGCTAACTAACATGGAATCTCGGTTAGGCCCCCTCAAGCAAACATGGAGGATAATCAATTTTCTACAATTGCGGTGAAGCTACTAGAAGTAGTGAAGTTCGCTTCCCTCTATGACATGAAGGACCCCTAAAGGGTCAAGGATAGTAAGATATTATATATTCTCATGGAATCAATCATCCATGCTATAATCAACCACAAGTTGTGTCTCTTAGTGACTGTTTTTGAGTAGATGTCTAAATATGTGGAGTTCAAGGTAAACTTCCACTGCGTTTCCATCAGAGCACAGAAGGATCCCGCACAAAAATGTTATGATCTTCTATACCTAGCGATGCTTGATGCAATTTCCATGGTTCTAGAGAGTTGGCAAGTAAAGTGGTGCATGACCTCAGACTTATCAACTAGTTCAAGTAAGTCTGCTGCGTAGCAAAAGAAGGAAGAGGCTAGGTTAAAGATGGAGCAGTTAGCCGAAAGATGGAGGAAGGAAGCCGATGACAAAGCCAAAGCAAAGCGCGCTACCAAAAAGAAGGCAGAAGGGGACGAGGAAGAGGAAGACCATGACTCTGATAGGATTCAGAAGTCATCTTCTCCACAGAAAGATGAGGAGAAGTAGCACTCAGAGCAGGGAGGAGCAGATCCAGAGACTACTCCATTCTGGGTTAAGTGCACAAGGGAGCAGGAGAAAGTAGGGCCACGGAAGAATTCCAAGGCCACCAAATCGTTCCTTGATCCCATCACCTTGACAGAGGGTGATTTGAATGATATCAATGATACAGTGCAGGACGCAACTACGGAACTACTACAATATGATAAACATGCCTTAATTGCCATTCAAACGGGTTTGCATGAGCTAGAGATCTAGGCTACTTAGGTGAAGACTAGTGTATGGTGGGGTAGTGTGGTGTCAAGTAGTTTGGCGCCTAGAACCTTAGATTCCATAGTGATGGTATGTTCAATTGATCCCCAGGTTGTTGCACTTCCACATGGAGCATTGACCACAGAAATAGAGGTTGATAGGGCCGTTGTCACCGCCCTCAAGAAAGTTGGGTTAAACTTGGTCATGCTTCCAAGTGAAGCCCTTCACACCCTACTGGATGGTGTTATCGTGGAAATACGTCCTCGGGAACATCATGCCTTGAATTTTATCAATGATCAAAAGGTGAACAATGCCCACATGTTCATCGAAAAGACATCTGCCATTGATCTTCTTAAGAAGGTCAAAGAAAAGAATGAGCACACAATAGTTGTGGTGGCTGAGGCATGCTAGACTATTCCATAGTTGAACATCCCAGAAGATGTTCCAGTTGATGCAAGGATCCAAAAGCTGACTGAAGGTGTACATGAGGCATGAATAGAGTTGGCTAAGGTTTAGCTTGAACTGAACCTTAAGATCATAGAAATCGAGTTGAGAGTCCAGCCTTCGACTCCACCAGAATTCAGAGAGTAGCGCGAGACCACTATCAAAGATTTCGTTACAGTTGTTGATAATGCATTGAATGATTGCACTTCGCTCTTCGAACAGGCACTCTAAGTAGTTACCAGTCTACAGGAAGACAACTACCTTCCAAGGCTAGAAACTAAGGAACGGGAGTTGCAACAGAGGTATGATGAGGTGAAAGTGAAGGCACGCATCGTCAGCATCACCTAGAGGTTGGGGAAATTGCAGGAAGCGAAGGCACTAAAGGAACAGGTGGAAGCATCTCAGTGCAAGGAGGAAGTAATGAAGGCCAAATTGGGGCCTTGGCTAGAGGTAGCCTGTGTGCTCACACCTCCATTAAAGGGAAATTAGCCATTTTTTAGGCAACATAGTACAAAATATAGCTAGATAGCACAGGACCAATAATGGAGTAGTTGGCCAAGCAGTCTAAGTAAGCGGTGACGTATTGTACTTCCAAGTTTGTAGTTGTATAGGTGGAGCTAGGATTGCTTCACGAGATGATCTCTACACCAGTCGAGTGTCTCAAGGTGAGTCACCATATTTGTGTTGGGGGTATGTTGGGAATGGATCCCCTAGGGTGAATTTTGGGGTTAAAATCCTAAGTTTTGGGGCTAAAGCCCAAAATTTTGTGTAAATAATGTGAACTCTCTACATTTTGTGGTCACGGAGTGCGAAGATGTAAATAGTAAAAAATGGTTTCCACCCTTAGTTTTAGGTAGCTTTTGTTAGCTTGAGGAGATTCACCCTTAGTTCGTGAACCATGGGAATGTATAAAAAGGGAGTCTTAGAAGAGTCTAAGGCAGTTCATTTCTTAGTAAGTTTTTGGGTAATTGGTTGATGTAATGGGTCTGTGAGAGCTAAGAGCAAAGATTCTTAGCGTAGGAAGACATTGTGCAGCTGAGTGCATAGAGGACTAGGGTAGAAGTCCACAACTGAGTACGTGGACCCCTACAACTATGTGCAAAAGGAAGTTAGAGTGTGTACTAAAGTTCTAAACCATCAATAAAGAGAATTATTCTAGAGATATTTGTGTACGAGATATTTTATTTTCTTATGAATATATGTGGTTATATTATGTTGAATATTGGTTTTATGATTTAATTCTATATTGATGTGCGAATATATGTGTTTTACCTTGTCATATGAACACAAGTAAGAATATATGTTTACGTGAAGATAATCATAATGCATTTTGAAGTTAACCAATACTTAGGCTAATCTAGGTAGACACAAAAGTAAGAGTAATTACAAGGGCATGTAAGCATCTGATTTTCTTAGTTAGGGTCTGCGAAGGACAATTGTAGACCTTCATGAAGGTTTCGAAGACAAATAAGAGAAGTACATCGATAAACCCTGAAAGGCTTATCATTCTGTGTGAAGGAAGGGTTAGGATATAAAATGACATCACAACTATCTCAAGTTGTAGAAGTTTGGCTGTTTCATCCCCCCATACTGTTGCGGGTGACAATTCAGCCTATGCTCTATGGATTGATGCCAAAAGGGCCAGTAGTATATGGATTTGCTTGGCTAATAAATGATGAACCTGGGTTAGGGCCCATCAAGCCAACAAACCACTAATTTATTTTTTGTTATATGATGTAAATTAAACCCCCACTTTATTACATCTGTTTTTTTGTGAGCACCCACTCACAAGAGGCACCAACCCCTTTTCTTTAGCAAGGACCACCTTTCCAAGAGGCAACAACCTACCCTTGTCACTGTTCTACTATTTCATAAAATTTCAAACTTAAAACATAGGCATACAATTTTACAAGCAAAATACCACTCAATGGTTGTTTGTAAATTCAATTTTTCACTCTCGTTTATGTGTCCACTTACAATAGGTCTCCCCTTCCTTCTCACTGCAACACTTCCTCCGTACTCTACATTCACTTCCAATGGCTCTTCACTAATTGCACACCAACACTTCCCTCACCATGCTCCACGCTACATGCTTACTGCTCTTGTTACACTCTTATACCAAGTCCACACAGATGCTCAACTCTTCCTTCATTGCAAACTCAATACATTCATACATTTGCTGAACTCCCCACTCAACTCAGTAGAAGTTCAGTTTTTTTTCCTCTGGTACACCAATCTTGATGAAGCCTTCATCACCATCCACAGTGCCAAAGAGTGTACCCTAACATGGCTTTCCATTCCTCTGCTGCTTCGTACAATTCAAGTTATGTCGCTGCATTAATTCAAACTAATGGTCCTTGATCACTTCTTTGTCTCTAAATGTGACTTTCCATGTTTTGAAAAAAAATTCAATCCCCCTACACATTTCATAGAGACTCCCCATTCTTATTAATGGCTCACATAGATCAATTTTACCTCCACATGGTGTCCATGTTCTTCACCTACATCTACCAAGCCTACATGGGAGGTCTTCGACTACCAACATTACTGCTCTGCATTAAAAACTATAGCTTCCAACCCATATGCCTTTAATGGATCTTTGTACCATTATACTGGCATTCTTCCATCGCAATGTCGTGTATTAGTGCAACACTATGAAATTGCCAATTTTCAACATCCGATTATGTCTAGCCCCTTTTGTACTAGCCCTTGCTAGAATTCCATTAGAGGACCGGAGACTGTGACATGAGGCTTTATCCTTAAGGCACTAACCTCTTATGCATTGTGTTGGGGGCCTTTTCTCCTATGTATTATGCTTCATTGGAGATTTTTCATTGCAATGTTGTATCACGACTTCATTTGAAAGCACACATAAGAAAAGAACAAACAAGGAATTTTGATTTGTCTTTGGTCCTTTTAGTTTAGCCCCCCTTCTTGCATTTTTCTCCATAGGACCGAGGGTTGTGATTGGGCGCTCAGCCTTAAAGTTCTATGTGTTTCAACTTTTGTGGGTCCTTTTTCCTTTGTATAAAGGTCTACACCCTTAGTTCCACGACCAAACACATAACACTCTTTACCATCTGTTAACACATTAGAGCCCTACTCATTGGCATTTTTCATATGTTATTAGGTGCCAACATCTCCAACCTCTCATTATCGAAGTTCGATATGATGTCACATTGCCACGTGAAATTTTTTTATGGGTGACACATGTCACTTAGATATGGCCCATTTTTTCCAAATCAGACATTTAAATGGCACCATTTAAGAATTTCTAATGTGTGATTGTTGATCTCTATTTATCGGGGTTCAGAACTCCTCTGATCTCTGATACACCAATGCATTGAAGTGATAACATTTGACTGCAATCATTGATATGGCTCGATTGCTAACCTCCAAACTATCATATTCTTCCTTGACAAAAGCTTCAAGACCCTAAACTTCAACAGGTCATAACTTTTAAACCAAGAATCCATTTATAGACTTCTACATATCATTGGAAATATTTTCTAGAGAAATTTCTAATGGAGAAGGTATAATATGGAGTTTTTGTCCTTCTTTTGCAAGGAAAATGACTCCAAAAATCTATGATTGTAGTCCAAACACCCAATAATCATTTTGATCCTTTATTCACATAAATGGAAATACTTACACAACCACCTATACACAGGCAGCCATCAATCAATCCAACACTCTCCCCCTTTTTTGATTGATGGAAATGCCATAATCTCCCTCTCAGGCTTTGCACTGTCTACACTGATGCCAAACTTCTCCCCCTTTGACATCAGTGGTAGAGAATACTTCACAAACACTCCCCCTAAACCATTTTAGTTTACTCCCCCTTGAATTCCACCTACTAAGTAGCTTCCACTGCTTATCAATATGAAGGTATTTGGAGGGAGGAGTCACAACTCCTATCTTCTTCTTGAGATACACAAATGGTTCCATTTCCATTGGCTTAGTAAATATATCTTTCAATTTCTCTTTAGTGGGTATATATACAAGTTTGACAATGTTCGTTGTAACTTGTTCCCTCAAGAAACAATACTTGATAGGAATATGCTTGGTCTTTGAATGCATGACTAGATTTTTTGAGATGTTAATTGCACTTGTGTTGTCCAACATTATTGGAATGGGATCAGACATCTCTACCTGCATATCTTTCAATTTTTTATTTATCTATAGAATCTTCTTACAACAAGTAGCAACAACAATATACTCTGGTTTAGAAGTTGATAGAGAGATACATCGATGTTTCTTACACTCCCATGAAACCAAGCATTCATTGACAAAGAAGGTTACACCAAAAGTACTCTTCCTATCATCAAGACTTCCAACCTAATATGCATTTATGTAGGAATTCAAACTAAAATCTTCACTCTTGGCATACCACAGTCCATACTTTGTTGTAGCTTGAAGATATTTGAAGAACCTCTTGAAATCAATAACATGGATTTCTCATGGAAAAGCCTCAAATCTTTGCACAATCCATATTGATGCCATGATGTCTAGCCTTAAAGCTATTAGACATAGTAAGCTTCCTATCATTGACTTGTATTAGTTTGATTTACCAGTGCTGTCCCATCTTATTTCCATAATTTGCAGCATGTAGTCATGGGTGTGTTGACACATTTGGAATCTTCCTTCCGAAATTTCTTCAAAGATTCATTGAGATATTTGGATTGGCATATAAATGCTCCTTATGGAGATTGTTTAATCTACTAACCAAAAATAAGGACTTTTCTCCAAGAATGGAAATTTTAAACTTTGTTTGCATACAATTTTCAAATCAATGCCCCAACTGTTCCTCATCACTGCCAATTATTATGTCATCCTCACCTTCAGATTTTACATAAACTTTTTTGTCAATTGAGCCTTTCTTAAACCCATATTTCCAAAGATACTTATCCAAACTTTAATACCAAGCTCTAGAGGCTTATTTCAAACCATACATCATCTTCTTCAGTTTACATATGATCCCTTCATTGCAGGAGAGCATAAATACTTTAGTATTCTCAGTGTAAACCTCCTCTTCTAAATCTCCATTGAGAAAGGAAGACTTCGCATCCATTTGAAAAACCTTGATATTCTTATGGATGGCAAAAGACATTAATATTATTATAAATTCTAGTTGAGCTATTGGTGCAAAGGTTTCTTCGAAATCCACCCCTCCTATTTGGTAATTTCATTTCTAGACCAATAGAGATTTTTTCTTGATTACTTGACCTTCTTCATTCATTTTGTTATTGAAAACCCACTTGGTTCCAATAACATATTTCTATGTCAACCTTCAATTTGGTCCAATTATTCATTCATGACATTCACCTAGAACTTATCTTCACTTGCTTGACAGAGCTTCTTGTTTCTATCTGCGATAGTAGAGGCAAATTTGCATGACTTGTATTTCCCACAAGTTTCATTCTATTCTTGAAACCTAGTTTTTGATCTCGAAAAGTCTTACTCTCAGGATTTTCCTTCTGTACATATGTGGAGGGTGTCTTTATCCTTGAAGGTATGTCTACTTCTTCATCTTCATTGTCTAGATTTGTTTCGTTCAGATGTGAGGGCCTTAAATTTGAGATTTCTTCATCATCTAAATTCGTTTTTCTACTAGAGGATTCAGGTTGTGATCCTACTTCATCTTCTATTATGTCGATGCAATCATCAATATTCTTTGTTCACTTGTTGTAACATTCATATCCCTTGTTTTGAATACAGTATCTGACAAATATTCCTTCATTAACACATGGTTAAAAATTCCCAAGGTTCTTTTGATTGCTTTTGATGAAATATTTTCTCCCAAACACGTTCATATGTTTAACTGATGCATGTCTTCGATTCCATTACTCATAGGCAGTTTTATCACTATTAGGCATGAGTTGAGCTTTGTTAGACAATTATATTATTGCCTGGGTTGCTTCTCCCTAGAAAATGTGAGACACTCCTACTTCATCTAACATTGCTCTGGCCATTTCCTGTATTATTCTATCTTTCTTCTCTACTACATTTTTCTGAGGAGTTGTAGCCACCGAGTACTTCCTCCTAATGTCATGCTCTTCACTGAATTCCTCAAACTATCTTAAGGTGAAATATCCCCCTCTGTCTAACCTTGACTATATTATCTTCAAATCATTCTCATTTTTTACTTGAGATTTAAAATTCTTGAAGTGCACAAATGCCTCTGATTTTTCTTTTAAGAGAACAATCCAATTATTGCTAGTGAAATCATCAATGAGCAACATGAAATGTTTTTCCCCTTTTGAGTTCTTCTCTCTAGTTGGGCCACAAATATTTATGTGAATGAGCTCCAAAGGTTTGGATGAGGTGAACTCTTTCGATTTGAAATGAGTTCTAGTTTGCTTGTCAAATTGACATGATTTACAAATTGTGTTATTGGGCTTCGACAGTCTTGGTAATTCTTTCACTTCCCCCAAATTGCTGAATTGATATGCCCAAGCCTCTTGTGCCACAACAGTGCTTCACTTATTTTGCTTAAGTAGTAGCTAACCCTAGAATCGTCAAACACATATACATTATTGTGGATTCTTATTGATTTTCCCACCAATTTTCCATTTTATATGTTGCGGATATCACGGTATTTAGATCAAAAGGTAACATCATAGCCATTGTCACACATTTTTCTAAAACTGAGAAGGTTGTGCTTCAGGCCTTCTACATACAACACATTTTGTGCTTCTGTTTTTTCATCAAGACTCACTACACCTTTACCTTGATTCTTGTTGGAGCATTGTTTCCAAACATGACATTACTTCCTTTGTATTGTTATTTGACGTTCATAAATTTCATTTTGTCTCGAGTCATATGTTTTGAACAATCACTATCCACATACCATTTTTTCCCTAGTTATGAACAGGTAAGGCAAGACCACATTGCATGCCTTCTTTAATATTTTGTTTCCAATCCCCATTACCCTTTTGGATATCTTGCTGTCCATGATATTGGGACTTAGATAGGTTTTCAAACCTACATTTGCACTCACTTGCTTTGTGGCCAAAATTATTACATTTGAAACATTATATATCACTTAGTAAGGGAGAGAAGACATTCTTATTTCTAAGAGAGGAATCTTGAGATTCAAAAATCCGGTGTGTATTATATCTCATATTTTCATCTCTTTCAACTTTAATTCTTCTATAATCAGTGGCTTTGTGTCCAAAGATATGACACTTATAGCAGTGACTATAAAACAAATAGGTATGTCTTTTGTTACGATCATTATCAAATTGAGCAGGAAAATACCTTGGTCATCTGAATGATTGGTTCATTCTCCATTAACAATCTCCTCTTTGTCTGACTCCTCTCTTCTGGTCATTTAATTCTTACATGATTATTCTTCTCATGATTCTGTGGTCCTTTTGAATCCTGCAGACCTAAAGTTTATTTTCCTAATAAAACATTATTGTGTCTTAGTGTATCCTAGACTAGTTTTGATTCCTAGAGGCTTTTCACTTCTTAGGATCTGATGTAGTTTCCTTGATCCTTTAGTAAAATTTTAATTTAGAACCTTCTTTGTCTTTGTTTTCTCAATATCAAATATCAAAGAGATAACCTCTGTGTTGAGTCAAATTATAAACTTATAATTTGTCAACATAAATCATCAATCTAGGTAAAGTAAGCTTGTGAGATGCTGCACAAAATATATGCAAGCTTAATACATTAAGTGTTTATTAAGATAACCTGTCAAACATACATAGAACAAATGCATATTTTATACATCAACATTCTATAGCAAAGGCTATGGAGTGGATGGAAACATCCCTTTACGGCTCATAGTACTGCTGGTGTTGATTAGAAAAGATAAGAAATCAAACTTACAACAATTAAGGAAATCACTCAACAATGTAAATAAAATATTGATTAAATGAAATCAACAAATTAAAATGAAACTTAATGATTCAATCATTTGTTGCTGATATATTAGAAAGAGTACATTAGTTGTGTAAACAAATTATTACTGCATAACAAAACTAAAATACACACATACTACACTAAGGGAGTTGTGAGCAAAGGGGCCCTCCCTCACTCACAACCCCTTGAAAATTAGAAGTTCTTACTGAGTAAGATAGAAATAACATATAATATTATATTAATCTAAAAATTTTACAGTCAAGTACACTTTGATATATACTATCTGTAAAATTAACCCAACAACCCCTCACAATATAAAATAGACTCGAATTTATATAAGTGCAAAAGCCCATATGTGGCTCGAAATAAGGAAAACTACTAATATGAGCCATTAGCTAATAATACTAGTAAAAAATGTCAAAATTAGCTATACTAAGTCTAATCCATCACTGAAAGCATGGATTACACGTAATTCATTACATATCTAGAGTTTTCCTTCATGCAGCCAATGAGAAGAAGTTTGCAAATCTGAGTAGTTTTGTTGACAGATTCGAAACAGCCAACAGGACAACATCCAGGTATGATGAATTCCCCACAAAACCCATGTTCTCAATATAAAATAGACTTGAATTTATATAAGTGCAAAAGCCCATATGTGGCTCGAAATAAGGAAAACTACTAAGTCTAATCCATGACTGAAAGCATGGATTACACGTAATTCATTACATAGCTAGAGTTTTCCTTCATACAGCCAATGAGAAGAAGTTTGCAAATCTAAGTAGTTTTGTTGACAGATTCGAAACATCCAACAGGACAGCATCCAGGTATGATGAATTCCCCACCAAACCCATGTTCTCATTTGGTTTGGAAATAAGTGGAACATAACTAACAACCAATTTTGCTATAGGAAATCTTGGCAATTCCAGGAAATCTATGTCTATAGGAATTTCAGAGCATTTGCAGGAAACAGGATCGCACGTGCTTGTTGCAAGAAATGTGTGACTCTTTCGAATCATAATAAATATGAAAAAGAACTCTATATTATTGTTAGAGAAATTTCGGCGAAATCACATACAAAATCATTTGTCGACGCGTTTCGGACCAACCAGTGTGGTTCATCGTCAGGACAAGTTGAAGAACCGATCCAACATAGCTTGTTAAATAGTATGGGCAAAGACTCCAACGGCTATATTGACAACTGCTACTTCTGACCTTATGACCCCATTCAAATGAATAATAATCTTGCTATATTTTTTAATTACTATTATTCCTAGAAATTTGTTAAATTAGGTAAAATATATAGTTAAATGATTCTTACTAGCTAGAAATTCTTTTGTTTATTTAATTAAATGTAATTGTTTATTAATAAGTGAATATATATAAATTCAAAAAACAAACAAATTCAAAATAAAATATTATTGGTACATCCATATATTTATTTAATAATAATTTTTATTTATCAATTCAAATCTAATGGTCCGATTGAAAGTAAATTATTAAATTATATACTATCTCACGATACAATTTAATAATTTATTTAATAATTCATATTTACTAAATAATATATATTTATTTAATAATTTATTATTCCAATAATACTATTTAAATTACCCATGTAATTAGGTAAATATATTATTACCTATAATGGTCCAAAATCTATTTATCAAATATCTATGAAATTAACTAAAGATAACTAATTCCATATACTAATGGGTAGTTTAGTTTAAAATAGAATAAAAATATATTCAACCTTTTCTAATATATAAACTATTTAAATTATATAAACTATTTTAAAAACTAATTATATATTAGAAATTAATAACACGATTGTTATCATGGTTGGTGAAATATCTCCTTCACTTTTTTATTAACCACTATATATTTGTATATATTTGTATATATGGTCCGTTTGAAAGTAAATTATTAAATTATATACTATCTCACGATACAATT